>MIEF01005778.1:0-38526 GCA_001870725.1 Taenia solium | reverse complement strand
TCTACATTCATGGATTTAGCTCACGTGAGCATAGAGTGATTTGTCGGTTTGAGAGGAGAATTTGTGCTCTGCTTTCATGTATCGATTTGAATTATATTTTGATCATTTCTTTGTGTTATATATTTATATTACCTTCTGTTTCGGATTGATGTTTTTTAGTTGAATCTTCTTTATTTCTTTAATCCCTCTCCCTCCCTACCTCCTCTGATTTTTTTTTCTTCCTTGCAACCCTCTCTTCTTCCTATCTTTTTCCTTTTTCTCTCCATCGTTGCCTCCATCCACCTGCTTTCCTTTCACTGCCCTGATCAGAATAATTTTTTGTGCTTATTTTTCTCTTTTTCTGTCCAAATTGCACCGAATCCTGTTCATTGGCCATTATTTTCCTTCCATTATTTCACCATTCATAGAACACTTCTCCCACAATCTTTCATGCTCTATTCGTCCCTGAATTCTCTAATGGTGGATTTATGTAAATGCTAGAAGGAGAAATGGAGGAGTGGATGTTTGCAGTCAGTAGGGAATGAAGTGGTTTTTTGGTGAGTAATATTGTGAGTAATTGGGTGCCAAGTCCATGAGTTCTGGGCACCGTAGTGAGAGGCAGCCAAGCATGCCAAACATCAATTGCTATTTCACAATGCTGCGTCACACATTACGTGACTTCTGCGCAAACGTCTTCACTAAGTCCACACAGGGTCACATGTCTACGTTTTCTTCTCGCATGCTCATCTACTGACCTCTATGCCTTCACAGCATTCCCCACTATTTCTCAACTCCACCTTACTTCTCAACTCCATCTCTTACAACTTACTTTGGATGCAGAAGCAGCTGCTGACTTGAGGTCTGCATTCATCACTGATTTAGAGGAGGTGATATCGCTAACTGCTCATCTTAGCGAATCGTGGTGCCTGCCACCGAACAAGCAATTTGTGACTCCTGTCGATAAGAAGCTCGCGAAAGTAGTGCACTCAGTGCGCATCGATGTCTCAATGGGGTCAATTGTCTTGGCAGTGCATACTACTCACTACCGTTCAGAAGAGGTATGAGACAATTGGCATGGTGCAAATGCCCAATCTCCAGACACTGCATTTTTCGTATAGCTTAGGAAATAGACACACAGGGCACCAGGTCACTACACGACCGTGCACTTCCCTCTCCTTCGCACTTTTAAATGCTAGTGTAGGACTGTAGCATTTGGTGGAGCACCTCACTGCCGGTGAATACGAACACGAAATGAAGCCGCTGAAGTCGTCAGTCACCCATGGATTGTCATTACTTGGACGTTGCATAGATCTACGTACTTTTTCAACTCAAACACGGTGCTCATGTCATGGTATTCGCCCGCTCAGACCAGCAACCCCATTACTGTCTGGACCATCAAAAGGCGTCTTTATGGTTGACGGTGGAACAGGAGATTCCTCATCCTTAAGCCACTTCTATAACTTCACTTGACAGAAATCATAGCAGACATTGCTGATGGAGGCACTTGACTGGAAGTTTGGAGGAATGATGCATATGCTAGTCGTACAGTGGAGTTGAGGCAGTAGCTATGGCGCCTTGCTAGCAGTTGGTCCAGTCTTCTCGCTTAATCAAAAGCTCAACTATGACTTAAAATTCAACTGATAAGTCCAAAATGAGAACTTTCTTTAATTTGTAATCACAATCTCCTGCCATGAGCCTGAATGCAGGAATTGAGGCAAAAGTGCTTAACAAGGCAGTCACAAACGCTTCACTGTGCACAGCGTAGTGTTGGCAGGTGTGCAAGATCTGTAGGTGTCAGGCAAGACATACAGCATTCTAGATGGAGTTGGGCAGATTTTCTGCAATGACGATGTCTTCCGTCTTCTACGAGGAAAAGTTCAAAGATTCTGTGTCGAATTCTACAACCACCACAACAGGTAGCTTCGCCTTCGCTCCTTTCAGCTCACACAATGTCGCAGCTTATCCCATAAAAGACAAGCAACCAAAATATGTTGTGGGTGAAAGTTATTTTGCGTCAGCAGGCGACCCCACCAGAGAAGCCCAACACAATTGCTCAAACGACCTAATAATGCGTGTGAAAACGTCAACTACTTCGTAAGTCAGGAGTAGGCCATTCCATTGGCCTACATCACTAGACTGCATACTTATAAGTACGCATGTGTGTGGGTTGTGAGTAGAAGTTCTGTCTTTCCTAGAGGAGGCGAGATGTCCCTTCCACTCTGCTTCATGCTGTTGGCAACTTCACTCTTCCATGGCGGTTTCACCCTGGCAGAGGGTAAGACACATTCACATGCTTTACTTTTATCGACACGCGGGCGTAAACGTATGGCAAATGAGAATTTTTGCTAAATTAGTCAATCTGGCCAGCATAAAATATGTTTATCAACGCAAGCATAGCCAAAGTGTGGTGGGAATGACTTACCTGCTTCCACTCCCTTGCATAGCATTACATCACATCACGTCACATTCCATCTTAGCAAAGTCAAGTCAACTTGTTGTTACTAAGTAGGCTTATTCTCTCACCCGCATTGTCTGACACCGTCGGCTTCTCACCCGATCCATTAGTAAGTAGAGTAATTGCGCAGGTCTTTCAAATCTCCTTCTGTCACCTTTCATGCATTCACTTTTCATGCTTGAGCACTGCGCTTCCATCTCACCTCACATGGGGACATGTGGGAGCACACCACACTGGGACAAATGAAGCTTTACCACTCCCTCTATACTAATGCAGATACATCAATGCTTTTTCATTTGTGCAGACTCAAGGGTCCCCCAGAACGTAACAGCTAATACACTCGACCCTTTCCGGGTGCTTTTGAATTGGATCCTGCCACCTCGAGGCAACGTGCCTGACAAAGGATATCCAAAAGAAGGTATTACCCTTTCTTTAGAATTGTCTTACATCACCCCTGGTATGGAGCCGACAAAACGCATCTGTGCTACTGCTGGTGTAAACATTCAAGAGGGTAGATGAGGCAGAGATGACGACATAGTCTGGGGTACCATGGTGACAGCAAATACACCAACTGGGGGAGCAATGTGAATTCCCTATGCTCCTTTTGTCGAAGGCTAATCTATTACTTCGAAGTAGCCAGGACAAATCAAATCAGGCCCACAATGGCACCCATTCAGTACTGCCAATAAAATGGTTCCACAGCCTCGTTCCCTCTGTCATGAAATCGACTGCAGAAATTTATGTCAAGCAAGCCTAATGAAGCAGTCAAAAAAGCTTCAATGGACGCTTTTAACTGTTTGTTGAGAAGCAGGGGTCAAATATGCAGTCAAGTAATTTTTTTGTTTCAAATTGAAGGGATAAATTCGTCTACCACAATTGAGCGTCCCGCAACGACTGCCACAACCACAACAAAGAGCACGCCTGCCCAGACTTCTACAACCGCTAAAACTACCACAATCATAAAGAATACCGGGTCTACCCAGACTCCTACAGTCGCCAGGACTACCACAATCACAACAAATGGAGAGTCTACCCCCACTTCTACAATCCCCACAACGGAGTCATCCACGGCAAATCCTGCAACGACCGATTCAGCAGATTCCTCCACCACGCCCGCAACCACCACCACTGGTGGATCTACCTCTGCTGCATTAGCCACTGCAGCTCTCTTTGCTTCCATGGCTCTAGTGCTTGCATAAACCTTCTCGGAAGCCTGTGCAATTCATCATCCATTTCACCTACTCCTAGTACCACAACTCAATGCTTGCTACTGCTTAGCACGCCGTCTATTCCTACTGCAGGCTTAATAACTCCGCAGGATTGTCGGCTTGACAACCATCCTCCTTCACTCTCAATAAACGGGGCAACTGCAGTAAACGATTGCTGAATGACAAATTAAATACGCTGCATTGTGCTCCATTCTCGCCCATGTTCAAGTGGGTTCCCTCTTGTTCCACATAGTTGGCAAGACACTTTGAACTACATGTGTACCAATGGGTTATTAAGCTGACACAATCATGCAAAAGGAATTGAAGTTTGCACTACAATTCTAGGGTTACTCATGAATCCAGAGAGACGTTGATGTCCAAAGCCACAGGAGCACTCACCCTCTTGGCTGCTCATGCGAACTCAATAGGAATCGCCTTTCACTTGTTCCTCCGCTCCTAGTTGTTTGGCCATTACTTCAAGGGCACTTCGATGTCATTCGTTTACTACTAAGTACGCTTAAGTTAGTGAGCTAAGTGATTCAACTGCATCAGGAAGGCACTCGCACTCAGACCTATCACCCTCCCCACACCCACACCCACACACACACAATAAAGCCCGGTCTCCACCAGATCACAGCCAGATTGACACACGCACGTTGAGGGACTAGGTCACCCTTCCTGGTCTTCCTCTACGCCTATTGATGAAAGGGCTGGCGGATCGCCAGCATTTGGGCCAACCACCCTTCTCCGAAAACTCTACGTGAACTTGCTTCTCCCACTAACTTGCTAGCCCATATCTCTGCCTCAAGTGCTCAACATCCTCCAACAATTAGGCCAAAATTAACAGACAAGCTTAAAGGTGGTGGGAATCGGTGTGGAAGGATGTCAGGCCACGGTTGAGAAGTAAATCAACATTCAGCGTAGCTATGTAGCCACTCAGTCAGGAAGTGTTGCCATTCGCTACTAGGCTATAGGCTTCCTACTCTCTAGCATGAAGAATGCCGCACCCATTGACAGAAGTGTGGTGGGTGAGACGTAGTAGGCTCCTTCCTTGTTTAACAGTGTGCTCAATCGCTGGAGGCTAGACATTCACTTCGCTGCTACTTGCCTCACAGTCCTTCCCTACATTAGTAAGCAGTATGTTCTGCCACACCACTTCACGCTCTGCCAACACTGATGCGCACTGAATGCACTACATTCACGACCTTATTTTGGGAAGCAGTTCCACTCCTCCCCATTCCATGGCTGCGCTGACGACCAACACCAAATGAATCACGCACCACGGGTAGCTGCGATGGGCAGCTAGTGATGTCACCTCCTCTAATTCGGTGACGAATGCAGACCTCAAGTGAGCAGCTGCATCTGCATCCACATCGAGTTGCAGCAGAAAGAAAGGAAGAAAGAAAGAGGGCAGTGGGATAGAGTGGATGCGCAATGGTGGAGAATGTTGTGGAAGCGTGGAGGTCAGTAGATGAAGGTGTGAGAAGCCAACGTGGACTGGTGGGCGCACGTCGTCTTGGCTTTGCTTGGCATTTCCAGGCTAGGCTAGGCTAGGCTAGGCTACAGTTCTGCACATTCTCCACTGAGCAGAATGCCAAACCTATTGAATCACTCTGACACATAGAGGTCGCGTGCTCTATTTTTGCATTTCCAAAGGACTACGTGTTTGTGGATTGAAAAGAAGCAGTACTCAGTGGCTCTTAGTGCTCTTTTTTCGCCTTTTCGTGCGCCATTTTGCCCCACATCCTTCCCACTTGCCAGTAGTATTCCTCTGGTCTTGCATTACCCGCAGCAGTCTTCCCTCACCATCGGTCAGACTCCCTTCGCCCACGTAAATATCGACACAACGAGACCAACTTTTGTCAAGAGAGGTGGTAAATGAGATGCGCCTCCTCTCTCATCCACAAAACATCTACTCTTAATCCCGAAACTGAGCATCGCATATTCGCCTCCTATCCAAGCCTACATTGAGCTGGCATTCTTTGCTCCAGTAATCGGTCGCTCGCATATACTAGTTAGTTAGTTAGTTAGTTAGTTATTTGGTTAGTTAGTTAGTTAGTTAGTTAGTTAGTTAGTTAGTTAGTTAGTTAGTTAGTTAGTTAGTTAGTTAGTTAGTTAGTTAGTTAGTTAGTTAGTTAGTTAGTTAGTTAGTTAGTTAGTTAGTTAGTTAGTTAGTTAGTTAGTTAGTTAGTTAGTTAGTTAGTTAGTTAGTTAGTTAGTTAGTTAGTTAGTTAGTTAGTTAGTTAGTTAGTTAGTTAGTTAGTTAGTTAGTTAGTTAGTTAGTTAGTTAGTTAGTTAGTTAGTTAGTTAGTTAGTTAGTTAGTTAGTTAGTTAGTTAGTTAGTTAGTTAGTTAGTTAGTTAGTTAGTTAGTTAGTTAGTTAGTTAGTTAGTTAGTTAGTTAGTTAGTTAGTTAGTTAGTTAGTTAGTTAGTTAGTTAGTTAGTTAGTTAGTTAGTTAGTTAGTTAGTTAGTTAGTTAGTTAGTTAGTTAGTTAGTTAGTTAGTTAGTTAGTTAGTTAGTTAGTTAGTTAGTTAGTTAGTTAGTTAGTTAGTTAGTTAGTTAGTTAGTTAGTTAGTTAGTTAGTTAGTTAGTTAGTTAGTTAGTTAGTTAGTTAGTTAGTTAGTTAGTTAGTTAGTTAGTTAGTTAGTTAGTTAGTTAGTTAGTTAGTTAGTTAGTTAGTTAGTTAGTTATTTGGTTAGTTAGTTAAGCGGCATCTTCTCTCCTTTCGCTACACAGTCCCTCCCGCTTCACATTCACTGGTCCCTTTCAGACCCATTCTCAAGACCAGGTTGTAGTTGTAGTGCGTCGCCTATTTCACAGTTCATTCCATACACTTAGCAGTAGAGATCTCACTCAAAGTCTCACTCTTCACCCGTTCCATTAGCTTTTGCTAACTGTGACCTCGTCCGCCGCGTCATCTGCGCGCACTTCCACAGCAAACGCAACGTCTTCTCTAAGCTTGTGTGCTTCGTCCTTGTCTTCGCCTTCAAGCCCTTGGAGCAGATGAAATGTCTGCGAGTGCAAGCCCTGAGGACTGTTTGGGAGGGTCTTACATTCATTGTCGCCTTTATCCATCTCCAAAGCGTGCTACTGACATCATTAAGTAGGCGGTGCACAGCGAGTTGCGATTTATTGCGTGGGTTAGGTTTGTGTGCTTTCTGCAGTTCCTTCTCCCCCTACTGGTGTTTACTGCTGTTTTGGCCACCAGTGGTTGTCGATGCCTCCGCACGTAAATGTTTCACTTCCATCACCTCTTACTTGACATTATTTTGGATCAGGTAATGTGTTTAATTTAACATCGTTTAAAAGGAATTTAATAAATCCATCTTTGTGCGAGTGGACTTGCATCCAGTCGAGTTGCAAAGACGGGGCATCAAGGGGTAGAGAATGCAATGCGGGTGTCTCCATAGTCGGCGCACATGCGTCAACTGGGCGAAATATGAGGTTGAACACACGCGCCTCCCACTCGAGTGATGGAGACACTGCCGCATCCATGTTCGCTTGATTGGCTTCCCACATTACACCGCTTGTCAACACATTCGAAGTCTGCCTGTGTGTGTGTGTGTGGCAGTTGCTCGAGCTGCAGATCTTTCTGCACCTCCATTTCTCCTTCTAGCATCTCCTCCATTCATCCACCATTCCAGCATTCGTGGACGAGTGGACTATGAACTATGGGCGGTGAAGTACTGGAAGGAGATTGCCGGCGAATGAAGTGGACGTAGTGCAATTTGCGAGAAAGGGTGGTAGGGTGGGGGACATCGGACTTCTAGTACTATGTGGTATATGTGTGGCCTCTTGAGACTTCCCCAAAAAGGGACGGAGACCTGAACTTGGGCAGGATACATGCATTAAGTACACAACAGGGGATTGGGGCTGCTGACAGGATGTTAGAGCCCAGCCCAGCCCACCCAGCAGAGACTATTCGGCCACCACGAGTGTCCCCAAACGTAGACAGCACTCAACTAGCCGAGGTATTGCTGTGTGCAAAATGGACTGCAGGTTGAGACACCAAGTACGGTGGAGGTCTAGACACCACTCAGCATATCTCGAAGGTGTGTCAATCAAGCTGGATTTCTTTTTGCAAACATGGCATTGCCAGACTATTCATCTGTTGCCTCCTCCATCACTAACTTCAAGTAGATTGCTTTGCATAGGCGTCCACTCCTACAAACAGATGCATTGCTGCAAACTGGTCGCAACGTCAGTGGGTGGAATAACTAGTGTTTGAGAGTGGAACAAGTTTAGAATGTCCAAGTACTTAGAATGTCCAAGTATAGCCGAAATGGGAAAGAATCAGGCCTTTATTGAGAGAGTGCCAGTGGTGTTGCGGATACAGGCCCTACCTGTGAACTGACGCTATCGAGAGCACTGCTTTAAGGCTGCCAGAGAGAATCTGCCTTGGATTGCTATCAAACCCGTCGGCACGTATGCTCTCCACCATGTAACAGCACAGATTCTTAACAATGCGGTGGGCAAACGTCGACGCCGATGTCATTATCACGAATGTTAAGGTCCAACCTCGGGGTGGGGGTGAAATCTTGTGGGGATTGAGGCTCCATCAGAGAGCACGTTGCGGTTTCTCTCACTCCTCGCTCTCTGGCGGCTTCAAATGGTGTTGCAAGCCATGTTGATGGGGGTAGTCCCTTCTGCCTGGGAGTTGATTTGGCTTTGTTGATGCCTTTGGTCGTCTCAACGCGTACCACCTTCTTGGTGTTGGCTTTCATTGCTGCACTCCACTCCCTCCTCTTGCTGCACCACCTCCGACTTCCTCGCTTTTTAAGTGATTTCCTGCTAAAAAATGGAGAAGAGCACTCGTGTACACATTAAATCGGACAACCACACAGAGGCCCTAGGCATTGCAGTTGAGTTCATTTTGCCGCTACTTTGAAACGTTCTTGAAAGTGTGCTGTCAGCATCACCTTGTGAAGCGGTGCTGCTAGACATCAAATGCGGCCGAGATGTAGACCATTTGTGAAGCATCCAGAGCAATGCGTTCGTGTCGATGGCATTATGAAGAGGGTTTGGGAACACGCGCCAAATCAGTGTTGGGCTACGTGTGATGCCGATACGTGGTTGGTGGAGGTGGTGTTAGGCACCCGTCGGCTTGATTCTGGTGTACCCTCGTGCCTCTCTCCGCCTCTCCCTAAATTACATCATTAAAGCCCATTAATGCGATGAGACCTCCTCTCTTGTGTGTCAGGTCGTCGTGTAGACAATGTTGTACTCTTTCCATGTGTCACCTGACCGCCAAAATGGGCATGATTAAGTTCGCCCACTGCCTCTCCCACTTTGCGTCCTTCCTCCTTGCCTCAGCCCCATCCACGCAGTGTACGAGACCGCCGTAGAGACCGGAATGGAGCGCAGTACCGTCGCAACATGGGTCACTGACAAGTCTACAACTGCCTTCCTTATCGACCATATTGCTGTCGATGATGCTGTTATCAGTGCCCACCTTGTAGGCTCTTGTTAATTGCAAGGATGCCGGCGGTGGTGACAGAGGCGCTCTTTGAATTCAACTTTGCCTCCTCGCTAGAATATGTCCACAGTTGTGCAGGACATTGCCTCGTTCAGAGGACTTGTGGAAGGCTAGATAAGGGATGGTGAAGTGGATGTGTATGTGGTCGGATTTGTAGGTGGACAGGTAGATTGGGGATAGCTAAATGAATTATGTTGACGTTAACTTTGCATTGACCATTTCACTTTTATGAAGGAACCATCCTCGTCTTTATGCTGCCTGACAACAATCTCAACACGTGCCATGGCTGGCTTCTACTTGCGCCTCACTGGTGGATGTTAAAGGTGTGGACCAGAGTGCAAAAGCCTACACTGAAGTGGTGTTACCATTAATGGCAACTCCAGTCAACCATGCAAGCGATTCACTCAATATGGAAGCATCTTTTGTGCAGTCAGGAAGGAGGAGGTGATTAGATGAGTGAATTTGTGAGTGGATGGATGTCGACTCCATGCCTTCTGGTCACTGTGGGGAGAGGCAGTCATGCATGCCAACAACTGCCCTTTCACTACTTTGTGTCGCACATCAGATGGCCTGTGTACACACGCCTATCCCAAGCCAACGTAAGCCCACGAGTCCATGCTGGCTTCTCACACGTTCATTTACTTACCGCTATGCCTTCACAACACTCTCCGTCATTTCTCAGCTTCATCAAATTTATAATTTCTCTTACCACTTAACTTGGTTGCAGATGTAGCTGCTGGCTTGAGGTCTGCATTCAGCACTGATGAAGAGGCCGTGAAATTGCCGACTGCTCATTCTAGCGAATTGTAACGCGTGACTCATTTGCTGGTATTTGCTGGCGCTGCAATGGAACAAGCAAGTTGGTGGAAGTGGTACACTCAGTGCGCATTGCTTGCGATTCCTCATTCTCCGTCCCATTTTGTGATGCAATGCACAGCCAAGGGCGGAACGGATTGGCAAAGGCATCAAAGTGGCCAGAGATGCGGCCTTACAAGGTAGTGTGTGACTGTAACGTGTTTGGGTCTAAGTGCCTTTCTACAGCAATTCAATCATTAAGTTGACATGGTTGAGCATACCTACTGGTGACCGGTTGACACCGTTCCCATGAGCAGTCAAGTAGGCAAAACCCTAGTCCAATTTGGACAACAAGGTCTCTCAGGTTTTAAGAATGGCTCCAGAATAGTAAATCAGTCTTCAGCCGCCCTTCCACGATACTTGTCAGCTCACCAACCAAGTTGTCCATTTTATGGGGTTTTGTCGAACACATGAGACAGGATCGAACCCGTTTGAGCATTGATGATAATGGAGTATGGTGTGAACAGTCGTTTACTACAGTTGCTCCATTTAGAGGGAGTAAAGATGGATGGTTGTCAAGCCGACCATCGTCCGGAGATATGAAGCCTGCAATAAGTCACTAAGGTGTATTGCAAACTCGAGCATTGAACTGCAATACTCTAAGAAAGTGAGATAACTTAACTGGAGCAATGCACAGACTTACATGAAAGTTCAAGCAAGCACTAGAGCCATGGAAGCTAGAAGGGCTGCAATGGCTGAAGCAGTGGTAGTGATTGTGGACGTGGTCGTTGCAGGATTCGAAGCAGATGGCCTCCTGATGGGGGTTGTCGTTACGGCACTCCCTTCAATCCAAAAAAACAAGCTCACTTCATTGTGCACTTTACCTCCTAAATGACATCAAACTGTTGACAGCGCATAATGAGGCTCTTTGGACTGCCCATCAGGCAGGTCTGACGTATATCCCCGCAGTCAACTTCATGGCTGAGAATGCTGGAAAGTAAAGCTGTGTAATCCTTTTAGTAGTAGTAGTAGTAGTTAAGGTTGCCTTGATGGACTTGATTTTAACTGGTCCTGTCTACTTAGAAGTAATAGTTTGACTTTCGATATAACGAGCATGACGGACTCAACTCCTTCCTTGCTTGCTGAAGTCAGCCTCACTTCATTACTGCAGGCTGTGCCTCCACGTCTACCTGGGGGCAAAGCCCCACAGCTACCGCCACAACTCGCCTGTGGGTCAAGTATATTCAGCATTTCTACAAACCTCCAGTTACTTGCCTCCATCGGCAATGTGGGCTATTTATTTGATTAACTGAAGGCATAGAAGTGGCTCAAGGATGCGCGCCTCCTGTTTTACCATCAATCATGAAGACATTTTCGATGGTTTAGCCAGAAATGGGGCTATCAGTCTAGGCTGGTGGACATCACAACACGTGCACTGTGCATTCCACAGGGCACTCAGATCTACACAACGTTCATGTAATGCCACCTATGCGCTACATTTTGTGCTCGAATGCTGAACTTCCATTCACTGAGAGTCTTACAGTCATGCACCCTTTCAAAACACTTTGGTAGATGCATTAAAGTGAGAATGAGAGGCAAACGCAACGTTGTGTAGCAGCCCGGCACCTCGTTTGTCGATTCTCTAAGCCACGCGAGCAGTTCAATGTCTCTAGACTAGGCCTTCGCACCATGCCACTTGCCTAGTGAGCCCTCTGTACGTCAGTGGACAGTATGCTCTCCCCTACCGTATAACCAGTTCCGATTTCTTGCCTACATTGGGTTTCCATGTGCTTTCCGTAGTTTCTGTTTCCACTGTTTGTGTTATTAGCCAACAGTGGGTGTCAATGCCATCAGCACTGAATGCTCCACATGGTGCTTGAGCAGTCTGTAGTACTTTGTTCGTTCGAACTACCGGTTTCGGTCACTTGGGTGGCCATATGGTACCAGCCGGTTGGCCGGCCTCCGGGCCGTGCCAACAGCCCCCAAGCCCTGTGTTTTCGGAACGTATATTCTGCCCCAGTACTATGCCTTCTTTTTCCTTAAAGGGAGCCTCGGGACGCTACAAGTCTTTAATATGTGGACGGATGGACGGCTATGAAGTAATTGGATGGATAGGTAGGGAGTTGAGCGGAAGAGTAGAAGATGGATGAGAGGAAGGTTGATGAGGGAATAGATGGACAAATGCGGTGTGGGAGATAGGGATCCTACAGACCCGAGTTGCCACTAATTAACATCACTGGCATCTCCGTTGATAATTGTTTGTGGCAAAGGTGAGTGATAAATACATCTTAAGGAAAGGTCTTTACTACTTTTTGAACCGCTAAAATTGGCATGCTACCACTGCATAGACCCGAGAAAGGTATAAGGGGTGTGTGGATGTAAAGAAGAAGGAGAATGTGTTTAGAGAAAAAAAGAAGAGATGCCTTAACTATGCACTCGGTGCAGGAAAGAGTAAGCTAAGTATGCTGATAGAAACGGGGAAGAAGGGAAGATAGAAAGGTTGTGCAATGCTTGAGTAACCTTATGTCCACTCCTCTACTTCCGCTTACTCCTTCTTCTTCTCTTCCTCCTCCTCCTTTGCCTCCTTCGCATTCTGCTGTGCAAGGCGCCTCTAAATCCTGTCGGGTTTGCATTATCTCTCTCACCAAGTCTTCGTTCGCGACGTAAATAGGCTAGCAATCTTTAACTCCTAGCAGGACGCACCTTCCAAGGCTCACTACACAACTGCTTAACTAACCAAATGAGTGGTAGTTTGGTTTAGTGTGGGCTAATAACGTTGTAAAAGGAAGTTATATGGTGGCACTGTCGACGTCAGAGGTAGTCGTTCCAAGACGATCAAATGACGAAAAGTCTACCGAATCTGCTTTTCAATGGCTACCAATAACCAATTTTCTTACGAACAACACATCTTTGAAATCGTTTTATGCAACTACATTATTTGTCCTCGTATATCAGTCCCATCAATAAGTTCCTGCTTTCAAATTTATGCCTGCCCATTGATCTAGTTTATCCACACATCTACTTGTAAATAGAACGCTTAAGTGAGTAAATTCAACAACTGGTAAAATGTGGTGATGTTTACCAGCGCACAACTTTGAGCTCATTTGTTTTACGGTGCGGTGTTGTCAACGGGTGATGCAAATTCACAAGTGCAGTGCGTAAGTGGTGTGCTCTTTTCATATGCATTAATACTCAGAGAAGTTTGATAAAACACGAAGCACTTGGTGCTCACCTATCAGCCATCATCAGGAATTTTCTTCACTTGTCGATCTGCTTCCTTTTGTACACAAATACTCGCTAAAGTAAACGCAAAAGCCAAGTAGGATTACTGTCAAGGCACCTCTTAACTACTATGCCTGGCCAGGTGTTTGCTTTGCTGCACGACACTTTTAGCAAGTAAGTAAGGTTGCTTAGGCGGTATGCTAAATGGTTTGTTATTATTTTTAATGGGGATGAATTTTCAGTGATGCGGCCTAGTTTCTAGGGAAGATTTTTGACCTTACTAGGCACTCGGTACTCACTCTTTTTACTTTCGCTGCCATGTGCTTCTTTTATTCTTGCATGCCTATTTATTCATTTCCTTCATGCAATCACTTGTTAAAATAAGCGCCTACGAAAAACTGCAGTTAGTGTTAAGACGTTGGTTTCCAAGTACAATACCTAGTCACGTTTACTTGTATTTACTGTACAGTACTCCAAGTGGTTGGTTGGAATCGCTTTGTTGGTGCATTGAATGGCTCGTTGTTTTGATGCTATGGATTTTGATTAATTGGGCCTTGTTCGTTGAATGCAGTTAAAAATCTACTAAACGCTTCGCTACTCTTCTCCTTCTTCTTGCTGGAGGCGTTGTGGCCCCTGACTTCGTTCAATGAAGGTTAATTATCTTCGGCCGGCGGAGCATTTGTTCGTTAAGCATGCAGGGAATACCGGACAGCAATGGATACGAATCGCCCCTTTGTCATTACTTTGGGCGGTTTGGATGGCTGGTTTATTGTACCTTGTCTCTCCCCACGTTGGACTGTACGTACGCAGACTCTGATGTGATGCACGAGGTTATCTGCTGCTACGACATTGTCTGTTAGGGTGGCTGATCCGGAGACTAGAGAAGCGTGATGGAATGTGAGCCGATTTGATGTGCGAAAGTGCGTGAGGCAACGGATTGCATTTTGTGGTGCAGTTCAAAAATTGCCTGGTCACTTTGGAACGCGTCGTATTGTTACAGTTATGATGGGACTGGGTGAGTTGACTGCGTGAAAAGTTCTGTTCCCTTGCCTGATGAAGGGGTAGTTGGAAATGTTGTGCCTGCGGCCTTGTGCCACCATTCAGTGCTTGCAAAGACTTCTCACCTACCTTAGTTGGAGTTCCCAATGTCGAGTCTGTTAGATAGACACATGCAGTGTGATGTGGGAGTCACTTCCATTGATGGATGCTAGTGGAATGGTGTGTTCATTTGCCAGCAAAGTGCATGCCGCATCGGACTTTGTAAGTGCCCAACTTAATCATTTTGCAAATGGCAAAATGTGACTCGCAAGTGCTTTGTCAACCAGCCACGTATTTGATTGGTGCAGATGCTGCTGGCGAAGTGCTTGCCTTGGACTTGTAGCTGTCTGTAGGGCTTCGTTTTAGCAGGAAGGTGACATCCTTCACAAGTGCATGCGGCTCTGGTTTGTGTGGGCGAATAATGCACAAATTAGTGCAAAAAAAAGCTGTCAGGTCAACAAACTCTCCATGAGCACTACACCTAGGGGCAGCTGCGATGTGAGAAATGTGGAACAGATGCTGTGGGCGGCAGGTGAAGTGCGTTTGTGGAAGGATGAGTGACGTGTTGGGCGAGCGTGCGTTACCTTGACGTGGGGAGGGTGGGTTAGACCCCCACGGAGGGGTGAGGCTGACTGGCACTTGCGCTACTTGAAACCCGATAAATGCTAAGTAGGACCAACTTCACAAACGGATGAAATGCTGATGGAGGCAGAGAGGGAGGGAGGAGTGTGTTGTCAGGAGGGTCGGTGGTGGCGTCAATTACCAAATCGCAAGGTAGTCGTCCATGCTCGTCCTGAGCAGAGAGCGAGTGGCTAGTAGAAAGATGGTGTGGGACCAGCCGGTGTAATGCTGGCGTTGATTTCGCACTTCCGCTGGTGTTATTCATGGAGGGGTTGTTGCAGACCTAGTGGAGGAGGTGACCAGAAAGAAGGGCGATTTGGTCGTCATGGGCTCGTTGGAGGACTGTGTGAAGAATTGCTAATGTCCACTTAAATGGACGGTATTGGGTGGGCATCCTGTGGTCTATTTTCGCCCCCCTTCTCCCCATTTAGTGATGCCTACCTGCTCCCTTTAGGTTGAGGAGGTGGGCATCTCGTGGCGGGAAGAGCAGGGTAGTGTGCGGATGCACCAAGTGGGTGCAACCCACAAAACAACGTGGGGGGAGGGAGTGTCGGCGACTGGTGCTCTTGACGAGTCGACGTGCCTTTATCAAAGTGCGTCGATATTAGTGAACCTTCTGAGTCTGCGCCTCTTCCACCTGCTCATCCTCCTCCTCCTTCACCAGTTATACCCTCGAGAGTGAAGTTGTGTGCCTTGCTCCAACTTCCCACTTCATGTTGCATAGTTGGGTGGACCTGCTGCCTGCCTACCGCATTGCCAACTTCTCTCTTCCCTCCTTTTGGAGAGGACCTCTACATGGTGGTCCACGCAATAACGGGTAAGAATGCGCACTCTACCTGCTCCTGCATGTGCACTTTTACTCTCTCTGTCCCAGTCTGTGTGTGCGTGCTATTGTCCGTTTCATTCTTTTATCCTCCTAGGTGGTCGCTTCAACTGGCGGCGCAACTGTCTCGTCTTCGTCTTCAAAAGCGGCCCTTTGTGGTGGGAGTGGAGGAGTAGTGCCCATGCCCCATTATGTTGTGCATCTCACTCAGATGCGCAACAGCGTGAACAAGGCTGTGGATTGAAGTGGGGAAAGGTGTCACACGGGATGACGGCGGTTTGTCAGCCGTGTGGCCAGGATTTTGGAGTCGCCTGTGCAGCAGACACAGAAGTGGGGGACTTATCAAAGGAAGTGGTGCAATGAGAGCAGCGTCGGATGAGGGATGTGAAGGTACCGTAAATGCAGTCAGAGCAAATGTGCTGCAGCAAAAGACGTCTCGACGATTCGTTTGTTTACTGAAGATAGCCGCAATGCTGAAAGAGGTGGGGCAGTGGAGAATAATGAAGGTGTGAAAGGAGGCTCAGTGAGGAATGCAATCTAGTTAGTGAATGTCTTCCAAGTGCACGTGTCTGTGTCACTCATCATTGGTTTTCACCAGTTTTTCACCGGCTTTCCTTCACCTTCCTTCTAAGCACACGTGTTCCTTCTCTTCCTTGTTCCCGCTTGGCTTCTCTTCACTCTCTTTCCCTTCTTCCAATCACACGTGTCAGTCTCTCGTTTGGACTGGTCTGGCGTTTGTACCCACAGCTGAAACGACAACGAGAAAGCGCATGGGAGAGGTGCATGCTCTTCATTTTCTGTATTACACTTCCCCTTATTTTACATAAATGAAAGCGCCTTGGTCGATGGTGGGCGTTGCATTTAACCCAGTGGTGTTCGCCTTTTGACACGCTACTTAGGGCTTTTGTCATTGCACCAGTGCGTAGCGAAGGAAAAGCCTGTGCGTACGAAAAGTGCCTGAAGGATGAAGTGGGGGGACGAAGGCACTTGAACGACGGAAGTGTTGAGGATGGTTGAGTGGGCGCGTGGGTGAGTGCATGGATGCATGTGTGGGTGGATAGATGGAAGGTTTGATTGCGTATGAGTGTGTGAGTGATTCAGAGGACAGGGAAAAGTTTGGGGGATACGAAGGCGGTGAATGTTTGGACAGAGGGAGAACGCGTGATGCATGGTTACGTGAATGGGAAGGAATGACTGATGGCCGGAATGGAAGTCGGGCTCAATGATGAACATCATGTGGTATTAATGAAGGCTTCAGGAAATTTACTGGCGGATAAACTTGATGCAGTGCAGGATGGGGCGACAAAGACTTGACGAAGTCATCGCGCACATTGAAGACGTCGATGACGTATTAATTGAGGAAAAAAAAATTTGGTTTGATGAAATTGGAAAAGCGAGCCCTCCACTGTAAAGGGAGCAGTTGGCGTTTTAGATTATTGTGCCTCATGCCCGACGCATAAGTGACATACAAAGGTGACGCCTGTTTTATTAATGCTACCTGCACTAAATTGCGCGGTGCATTCAAGGCTGTTAAGTGCGCTGATAGAAGGTAGATGAAAGGTGACCTGTGTAAAAGAATGAAATCCTTCCTTCTCCAAGACTCTCTTTTGTTGGCGATTAAGTTATTTATGGCAACCGATGGCAGTTCTTGCCATACTCGACCAACCGAACTCTCAAATTAATTAAAAACATTTTCCTGCAAGACTTCCACAGCTATGGAATGAGCTACAGCTCACGATGTTGCCTTTGGTGGAAGGGTGCGCGTCGCGACTTTGTCTCACCTGCTTGTCAAACGTTTCTGCCCTCTGTACTCCACACCTCTTCCACGTGTTTCTGTAAAGACGACTTCATCGACTGTGAGGTTGACTTCATGTTTAAAAATCGATGATCAGATGGTATTGCAAGGACGAAAACCAGGCAAAATTGCTAGCCTCCTCCCTGCAAGGTAGGAGAGGCGGTTATGTGCTATTCATTTTACTGCTTGGAAAATGACAACTTGATTGAAAGGGAAGCTAGTTTCATCGATTGCGTGTTGCCATTTAAACGCAAAAAGTGTTGTGTGAGTGAATAACTTGCCTACAGCCACCAACATCTGCAGCCTTCTTCCATCTTCGGAGCGTGCTACTGAAGTCACTAAGTAGGCACTGCGTGACAAGTTGCGATTTCATGCATACCCTGTGTTCATGCGCTCCATTTGGTTTCTTCCGCCAGTGATAAATGCAAAACAAATATTATTTTAGGTGAGTGAATCCAAATTTATTGGGTGGCGATAAACGCCATTAGATGGCAATAAACGCCAGTCGGAATATTTGCCTGACAAGACTCATGTCGTCCGGTATGTAAGGGAAACCGCACTTTGTTGTCTCACAAATACGAGCGCGCTTGAAGCTTTGTCAAGTAGATTTCAGGGTTTGGGTGACAACAATTGTTTTTCTACTACTTTCTTCCTCGATGCCAGATGTTTCCAGTTGGCCTTTGCCAATGAGACACCACTGGGAATGGTGAATGCTGGAATCACCCCTGACCACCTACCAAGGGCATTGTTGTGTAAAGCGAGAAGAAAATTAGCATGCATCTTCCAGTAAATCTTGTCCGCCTTTATTACGCACCTCTCTCACACATGGCTTACACGTAGAAGGCTGAAGCACAGGCACATTCGTTCGTTCAGTTGCATCATCAGCGCAGCCATCGCGTTGTCATCCGAACGGAGTGTGAGTAGGTTCGCCGAATTCGTCGGTCTTCATTGAACCCTTTCAGCGATGTTGCCGCAGAGGGGATTTAGTGAGCCCTACAAATCAGGTTTGCTCCCACATTGAAGGATGTGTCACAGGAATAACTGCTACTATGCTGGACTGCAGATTGCCTCGGCAAAACTGCTTGGAGTCTTTGACACCGATGGAAACTTCGTTGACAAACAAGCAAACTTATCCGCTGTCATCACTGTGGTCACAACTGCCGATCATCGACGCCTTAAGTGACCGCGCCCATTACACGTAAATCAGACATGAATTGTGGTAGGAGAAACACTTGCCAATCAACCTTCTTCCTGCGCTGATACGATAAACTTGCACTGCAAGCGCCTTGCTTTGCACTGCCAACTTCACACTCTGCTTTCTAAGTGATTATAGCGGACGACTGTAGTTGCGGCTTTCCCGTTTCGTTTGTTTATGCTAGCGAGGCGCTGAGGTGGAAGACTCCATGACTTGCTGCAGGCCTCCTCACTTTATATAATCGCTGTGCTTTGTGAGTGGAGAGGGGCCTCCACAGTTCCGCCCTTTGTTTGAGCAAGCATAACTGGCACCAATGGCATTGGACGGCTAGACGACTCACCAACACTGCTTGGTTAGCCAGCCACAACCACAACAAACACAAAAGGGTAGTCTGTGTTGATTACAACTGCTCACGACAACAAATTTTCTTCTGCATCTGCCTCGGTCTAGGTGGCGCGATGGTAGGCACATTGGCGCGACGTGCTCATGGAGTACAGCGGATCAGGAGGGCTTAGCGACCGTGAGCATGAATTTGAGACTGGGTCATCGAGGCAACGGACACAAGAGATTGGCGTCGTCCTCCATTTAATTACTGTCTCCAGCTTCCGCGGTTGTTATTCTACCTCAGTCTCAGCAACTCCATCCGCGAGTTTTAATCGCCTATGTGACAGGATTAACAATGAGTTGCTTAAGTTTTCTGGCCTATCGCTTAAGGACTGGCAGATCTTTCGCACGCCAAACTTCCTCTACCTATCGAAACCGACGAACTTCAATGTGGTGTTTGGTGGCTCCTTTGATTCGTCTCTCGATATTGTTCAACCAGTAAGAGCAGGTGTGCAGCTAACTCACATTGGCATCGTCTACCACTTCCATTGACATGATGTCTTGAGGCATTCCTGAAGAAGACTGGTCTGCTATCCGCCCACAGAAGGCACCAGTGGCTGTAGACATGGCTGGGCATTGTGATGGAACTGGCTACACCATTGTCGTGGAGTTCTTGAACTTGCCACTACCATCCTTCCACCGTCAACCCTCGCCTCAGTAATCCATATGGGAAGGTCAAAGCCAATTCGCATGCCCTAAAGGGCTGCGCACGGGGACAGTCTTCCACAACCATCCTTTTCTCGCCAGCTCCATCTAGGTTGGCGTGGAGGCATCTTAAAATAGGTGGCTTCAACAGCAAGAGGAAGGCACTGTTTCAATTTTTCCATTCACACACATGGAGGATGCTGCTAGCTAGTCTTCCTTGCTGACTAGCGGTGTGCCACATTCCTCCTCCAATTCGAGATTCTACAGACGTTAAGTCTTTTGTCCCTCGAAGTTGGTTCTGCTTCCAGGCGCTGAACCGTATAGCTGACGCTCAAGTTCGAGGTGGTAATGGAAATTTGCGAAGTCCGCGCAGTTGAGTAGTAACTCAAAATAAAGACCTACTCTCCCATCGTCTTCCTCCTTCTAATCGGCTGCGAGATGATGAGCGCTATCTATGTCATCAAACTCTCACATTCCACACTTTTGCAGGCAAAACTGGGGCAGAGGCAGGCTTCCTCGGGAAACCTTCTACCAAATGTGGTAGGCATCGACTCAGTTTGTCAGGATAGAGGAACACTGGTGCAGGTAATGTTGTGGCATGCCGGTAAATCAGACCACCAACAACATCAGTTGCACTGTGAGAGACGATGTTGAAGATGCATTGTGGTGCATCTTCTGCTCGGTAGCGTGAGAAGATTGAGAGAGCATGTTTGGACGATGTTGCTGCCGCTATGCCTACGGTGATTGTTATAACGGTGAGGATGGACGCTTCGATGTGAACTAAGTCGACGTCAGATTATACACTTGTTTCTCCCTTATCAGGAACCCGGATTTCATTAAAGCATTTCCTCTCAATAAATAAATTTGCCCTTTAGAGTGTTTTGAGACTTGCCTTTCGTGTTGGTAATTTCAACTAGTCAATGATGAGGAAGATGAAAATAGAGGGAATCATTATTATTATCACCATCCTCACCACAATCATTGATTTCCACATGTCAGTCGAGAAACTGCTGGCCATCTCTTGTGGTCAGAAAAGGAGGTGGCTGAGGAGCACAGCATTAACCGTGCACGATGAGCTTCACAGGAAACCCACATCACGTCACAAAATGCTGAACCGGTCGAGCTAGAGGCCAAATCGTGCTAGAGAATGCCAATGACTAGTCATTGTCAGCGGCAGGTGGACGAGCAGTCGCCTCACGTGTGGGGCCAGTCAAATCACTGCAAGCGTGCCAGCATAGCATCATCCGCCGCCTCCACCATTCAGTCAGCTGTCGCGCGCACACACACTGTACGCACCCGCCTTGCCTGCCTGTGCGAGGTCGGTGAGAAGGACATCCGTTTGGAAGACTCTCTCTGTTCCTGGTTAGTCAATTCGCTCACCACATCATCCTCTGAAGAACGAACGTGCTTCTATGGTGGTTGCTGATTTCTACTTTTTTAGTCATACTAAAACACGTTACGGTGGAATGGGGGATATTTGTGGTAGGGGAGGAAGTCTCTGCTTGAGAACCCAGCAAGGTGTGGAAGTGGGTCAACCAGAGGAGTGGCATGACCCGATGAGTCTAAAAGTGCTTGTGAAGCAAACAAGACCCTCACAGTGGATAGGCGAGGAAGCGCCAGGTCAATCCGAGGTCAATCCTCCCGTCCCCTTCCTTCCCCATTTTGTCCTTCATCCATCCACTATTCCATTCAACCTAGCATGCATCCCACCTCCACGCATCCATCCATTCCATTCAGTCCTCATTAACGCGTCCATTTGCACTGTTCCGATTCAATTGCCAGTAATTTTTCTGCAGTCTTTCATCATCCGCAATAATCCTAATCACCACCAGTCATGGTCCTCTTGCTCACCCAACTTTTAGCAACACATGTGCCTTCTTTGACGTCGCAATTGCTGGATGAGTAAAGCGTGGACCCGCTAGGCACCGCGGAGTGGTAGACGACACCCTGCACATCGTTACACAATTGGCCTCATGGTGGGTGGTGGTGAACATTTGCCCCAAGTTCTCATCGATTCTGCCCACGAAGGGGATTTCAAGGCTTGCAAAAGCGGGTGTAAAGGCTGATAGGCTCTCACTGAGAAGCGAATTCGAGGACCGAGCGATGAAATATGAAATGGGAAGATATAACAAGGCACACAACTTCACTCTCGAGGGCATAACTGGTAGAGGAGGAGGTTGAGCAGGTGGAGGAGTGGGATACTTAGAAGATTCACTAATGCCAACGTCGACAACAACTTCCCTTACGCTGTTTTGTGGATTAGAAACCTTTGATGCAGTCGCACACTACCCTGCTCCGCCCACCACGAGATGCCCACTTCCTCAATCTAAAGGAAGCGAGTGGGTGTTGCTAAATGAGGGGAGGAAATAGACCACAAAATGAGGGCCAAGTATTGACCATTTGGGTAGACCTTATCAATCAACCACCCTTCCATACTTCACACAGTCCCCCAATGAGCCGATGACAAGCAAACAACTCTTCTTGCTGGTGAGCCCCTCCACTATGTGTACAACAACTCCTCCATGAATTACACTAATAAATGTGCAAAGTGAACGCCAGCATTAGGTTGGCTGTCCCCGCGCTACCTTTCTACTTGCAACTCGGTCTCCACTGAGGAAGTGTATGAGCGACTAACTTATGATTTGTTAATTGATGTCACCATCTACCCTCCTGACAAAACAGTCCTCTCTCTTGACAGCAATCCCACGTAGATTTTGCGTTAACTCTAGCGAGTAATTGTGTACAAAGCGAGGTGGATTGGCAAGTGGAGGAGTTTGCTGATGACAGCTGATAAATGAGCACCAAGTGCTTCGTGTTTTATCAACCCATTTTCAAAAGATTAATGGATGCGAAAAGGGCACTCCACTAACGCACTGCACTGGTAAAGTTAAATCACTTGATGGCAGTATCGCATCGTAAAACAAATGAGCGCTGAAAGTTTGCGCTAGTTAACAACGTTGAATTTCAGGGGATGCTAAATTAACTTACTTGGGCGTTTGATTAACAAGCGAGTGTGTGGACATTCTAGATCAATGAGTATGCATAAATTTGAAAGCAGTAACTCATAAATGTGACCGATAAGCGAGGACAAATAATGCTTGACATTGCAGATGTTTTGAGTTGTTAAAAATACATGTTTATTGTGTCAAAGTTAGTTCTTGGAAGCCATTCGAAAGCAGCATTGCTAGACTTTTTGTGTGGCCGTTTGCCATCGGTTTGCCCCGGAGCGCCTACCTCCGACGTCGACAATGCCAACACAAATCTTCCTTTTACTATGTTATCAACCCACGCTAAACCGAACTGCCGCCCTTTTGGCTAGCTAGCTGGTCGGGCGGTAAACCTCGGAAGGCACGTCATGCCAGGCGTTGGAGATTTCTAGCATATTTCCATTGCAACCGAATACCTCGCTAGAGTGATACTGCAAATGCGGCAAGAGTTTGAGGCTCCCCTCCCACCCTTCTTCTATTCTTCCACCTTCCCTATATCCATTTAGCCACCCATCCACCTATTTCATACCTATTCATTCTTTCTATTTCTTGGACTGCTCAAGCATTTTGTTGCCTTTCCTTCACTCACAGTGTGTGCGCTGGAGTCAGCTGCTGTCTCTACGTCAGAATCGTCAGACGCTTTCACAAGGGTCAAATGAAATGCGACTACTTTCTTAGTTTTGGCGAAGAGAGACGGCGTGAGCATAGTGAAGCACCGATTACAACTTATCTTAAGGCACACGCAGTAGTGCAATAATCAAGTCAAACTAAAACACTCATTCGCTTTTCCACCACCGAATTTTGTGCAAACGCTTTCTTCTTTGGCAAAAGCAGCATCGGCATAGATGCCTTTTGCGAAACAAGGGCAAATTGCAAAAATACCAAAAATCCAAATGCCAAAGTATTAACCCCATCATGCTCGAGGTTGTCTAAAGTGCTCTATTTCTGCCCCAACTTCTGTTCTGCACCCTGATACACTGCAACATATTAACACAGGTGGATTTGACGCGTGCACGTAGACAACAAAGACGCCAACGTGGCATCCTCCATCCTCTTGACGCCCGTCTCTGCAACTCGACTGGTCGCAAATCCACTTACACAAACACCGATTTAATAAATTCACTTTCTAATTTTTTAGAGCAAGCACACCACTTCACCCAAACTAATGTCAACCAAAAGGTGACAGAAATGAAGCATTAAGCGCTGCTGGCATTGGCACCCACTGCTGCCTAATAGCACATAGAAGCACAAAGTACGCGATAAATCAGAACTCGTTATCTAGCTCCTACTTAATGACTTCAGTAGCACGCCCCACAGGAAGAAGACAAACGACAGACGTTTGTGGTTGCAGTCAGGTTGATCGCTTGTTGCAACCAAACGACAAGAGGTACTGCAGCAGGGAGTAGGAAATTAATGTGGGCCTGAATGAAAGGCGAATATGTAAAGATCAGTTTCGAGGTTATGAGTGGATATCCTGTGGAGGAAAAAGATACAGCCCTCGTTCCCAACCTTCTTGACAAAAGTTGGTCATATCGTGCTAAAAGATACGTGGGCGAAAGGACCATGAGAAATGACAAAAGAAGATTGCTGTGGACGATGAAAGAGTGGAGGACAAGGACCGGCAAATGAACGGGATGCATAGCACTCATAACAACGTGCTGTCTTCGAATTCGCGGTTAATACACCAAGCCGAACTACGCCAACCAGTCCACGTCGGCCTCTCACACGTTTACCCACTACATTCTCTAGTATTCTGCATCTACTTCATTCCGCTACCTATTCATTTTCCTCCCAATTTAACTAGGATGCAGACGTAGCTGGTGACTTGAGGCCTGCATCCACCACCGACTGAGAGGCGGTGAGATGCCGACTGCTCATGTTGCACCAGAGAGCCGCAACACAACCGCTCTAACGACCCCATTATGTGTGTGGCTCCACGGCGTGCGTGTGAATGCACCAGTTGCTTCGTAGGTCAGGAGTGGGGCATTCCATTGGCCTGTATCACTAGACTGCATGCTTATAAGCACACGTGTGTGTGGGGTGTGAATACAAGTGCTGCTTTCTTCTGGAGGAGAGATGTCCACTCCACTCTGCTTCGTGCTGTTGTTAGCAGCTGTACTCTTTCATGGCGATTGCATTGAGGCTAGAGGTAGGATACTTTCCATGCTTTGCTTTAATCGACACGTGGATATAAGCATTTGACAAATGAGAATTGGGACTTTAGTTAGTATATATGCCATGATATATACTAGAGGCATCTACGCCAGACACGCTTGATGGTGCTTCCTATTTCCCTGGCATCAGTTTGTTGTCATGTAAGCAGCGAAATACACAATTAAGCCGATTTGTTATTTTGGATTAAAGGTGATCTACTAGTTGGGGTGTCTGAGAATCCCGAATCAAATACATCAAGCAAAACTGATACCGCGTCTTCCAAGACCTCTGCGGCTACGAATACCAGCCCATCTGCGCCGACGACTGCAGAAACCACTTCAACAGTTTCCTCCACCACGCCCGCAACCACCACCACTGGTGGATCTGCCTCTGCTGCATTAGCCACTGCAGCTCTCTTTGCTTCCATGGCTCTAATGCTTGCGTAAACCTTCACGTAAGTCTGTGCAATTCACCATCCACTTTACCTACTCCCAGCTTTCCACTTCACTGCTTGCATCTGCCTTACACACTGTCTGTTCCCATTGCAGGCTTCATATCTCCGAAGAATGGTCGGCTTGACGTCCATCCGCACTCACTCTCAATCAACGGAGCAACTGTAGTAAACGATTGCTGAATGACAAATAAAATGCTTTACTTCTTTACTTCTTACTCCATTCTCGTCCATGCTCAAGTGGGTTCCCTCTTGTTGTGTATAGCTGGCAAGACACCCTGAACTGCAAGTGGACCAATGGGTTATAAAGCTGGCACGCATCGTGCTAAAGGGATTGAAGACTGCACCACAATCACGTGGCTGCCTATAAATCCAGAGAGATGTTGTTGTCCAGAGACGCGGAAGCATTGACCCACTTGGTTGCTTATGGGAAAGCAATAGTAATCGCCGTTCACATGCTCACCCGCTCCTAGATGTCTGACCATCAATTTAAGGACACCTTGCTTGCGGCAGCAGTCACTCCGAAGACGATCTCACTCAGTCACTACTAGTCATGCTTAAATGAGTGCACTGAGTGACTGACTTGCGTTGGAAAGGCACTCAAACTCAGATTTGAGAACGTGCATACACACGCACTCAAGCCCACAGCTATGCCGACACAAGCACGTTGACCGATTGGGTCACCTCTCCTAGTCTGCGAATCTGCCTATTGAGGAACTGAAAGAGGGGCCGCTGGAATTGCAGCCACTCTCTCACAAGGAAAACCCAGACCATCGCATCTGCTTCCTTTTCGCTGCCACACAATATGCGCCTATTCTTCCGCCTTTCCTCCAATAACCTGGGTTGAATTGCCTCTCTCACTACCTGGTAAGGCCACATCCCTGGCCCCTCTGATGCCTTCACCAATGCGTTTCGCCCTTGTCTGTGGAGAGCATCACACAATAAGACGGAGGCAGAGAGGCGGGTGGAGGTGTTGGTTGGGTGCTCTAATTGTAGTCAAGCGCTGTTGAAAAGCCAGCCGTTTGGCTAGAATGAGCAGGGTACAATTTCACCTGCCTCTACTCAGGCATGAATGCAGACCTCAAGTCAGCAGCTACATCTGCGAAATAATGGAGAATGTTGTGAAAGCGTGGAGGTCAGTAGGTGAACGCGTGACAGTCCAACGTGGACTGGTGGACGTACGTGGGCCTGGTGTTGACGCAATTGCATAGGCCATGTAATGTGTGACGCAACATGGTGAAATAGCCACTGATGGTTGGCACGCTTGGCTGCCTCTCTCCCATCCACACTGTGCCCAGAAGGCATGGGGTCAGCACCCATCCACACACAAATTCACTCACCTAACCATCTTTCCATTCCTTACTGCACAAAACATGGCTCCATGTTAAGAGGAAATTCTGATCGCTAGCATGGTTGGCTGGAGTTGTCATTGATGGCAAGCACTTCGGTGTAGGCTCCTATATCTTGGCACTGACCTTCAACATGCACCAATGAGGGGCGAGTGGAAGGCAACCATGGCACGTGATGGCGTTGTTGTCATGCAGCATGAAGGGAGGATGGTTTCTTCAATGAAGTGGAATGGTTAATGCAAAGTTAGCACGAGCATCATTCATCCGGCTATCGCGTTTTTACCTGTCCACACTACTGACTACTGTACGGAAAGACCATGCGGCAATTAGCATGGTGGGAAGGCCATGCCTTGAAGCGAAGGAGCATTCTCCAGGTGTTAAGCACTCAGTCAAGCAAGGAGCCAGGTTACTGAGCACAACCCATTTTCGTTCTATCAGGACGTAGTCCTTTGGCAATAAAATGGTGCAGCATGAGGCCTTGAGGCTTTTATAGTCTAGTGTCGGAAGAGTGGTATTTCCAGATTGAGTTGCTATATGCCTACAGTCAATGCTAATTTACATCTCACCCATGGCCAGATATCCATTCAAACCAACCCAACCCAACTCAACGCCTAATACTTCTTATTTTGCCTTTTAATCTCAGCGAAATTTTTAAAGTGGGTTGAGGGCGTGAGAGAGGAATGCGGCCTCCATATTCGTTGTGAGTGAGTGAGTGAGTGACCCTAATGCTAGCAAACCCTCCAAGGCATTTCATTAATGGGCAGATTCGAGGACCAGGAATGGTGACCCAACCGGTCAACGTGCGTCTGTCAACCTAGGAGAAGCTAGTGGATGCTGGACTTGTGAATGTGTGTGTGTGTGTGCGCGGGAGTTGGGTCTGAGTCTGAGCCTGAGTGCCTTTTGGATGCAATTAAATGACCAGTTGACTCAGCTAAGCGTATTTGTTAGTGACTGATTGATTTCGTGCTTGGAGTAAGTCTTGCCGCAATGAAAGTGTCCTTCACCGCATGACCAGGCAACTAGGGGCAAGCGATCAAGTGAGTGGCGATTCCTAGCGCATTCCCACATGTGGCCAAGTAGACGAAAGCTTTGGACCGCAAGGCCTCTCTGGATCCATAGATGGCGCCAGAAGTGTAGTGCAGTCCTCAACCCATCTGCACGGTAAATCTCATCCGGCTAAACATGCAATCCATTTGTAGTTCAGGGGGGAAACCGCTTAAGCATCCATGAGAATGAAGTGAAATGTGAAGCACTTTATTTGTTATTCGGCAATCGTTTACCACAGTTGCTCTGTTTATTGCAATTAAGGGCAAATAGTTGTCAAATCGACCCTTCTGCAGAGTAAGGAAGCTTGCAATCGGAAAAGACAACGTGTTTGGCGAACGTAAGCACTGAGATGCAATGCTCGGAGTTCGTGAAATAGCTGGTGACTTGTATAGGCTTACGGATTGTTCATGCAAGCATTAGAGCCATGGACGCTGGAGCAGTTGCAGTGGCTAAGGCAGCGGAGGTGGGTCCACCAGTGGTGGTGGTTATGGGCGTGGTGAAGGAATCTGTTGTAGTGGTTGTTGTTGTTGTTGTAGGATTCGACACAGATGACCTCGTCGTGGCGACTGTGGAAGAATGAGCAGACCCACTACTCGTCGTGATCGTGGAAGTCGTGGCGGTTGTGGACGACCGGGCAGACCCACTATTCGTTGTGATTGTAGGAGTCATTACGGAACTCGCTGGTGTGATAGAGCACCTTTCCCCTTTTATCCGAAACAAAAGCTTAATTTGTTGTGCGTCTACACATGTGTATGTCACCTCCTACATGTCCACAAACCGCTAACAACGCGTACTGAGGCATTTTGGACTGCCTCATCAGCCTTGTGTTGGATCTCACGGCAGAGGATACTATGAATGAATGCGCAGAATCACTTTAGCGGCAGTAGTGATGATTTGCTGCCCCATAGGCTTGCTTCGACTATTCCTGGTCAATTTCACGTTATAGGTCAGCTGTCGACTTAACGTACACAGAACTTGGTGTAGTTTCCCGCACTTCACTTCTGCAGACTCTGGTTTGACGACTGTTCGATTCATCCTTGTGAATGTCGACACAAACGTGGACAGAAATGGTTTGTGCTGGCTCTAAATCAAAGGTGTAACTTGTTGATTTGCGAAAGTAGAGACCGCCTTGCGGAGCATTGTCGACTGTCCTAGGGACAAGATAGCCAATGACGTGCCCGTTGGAATGAGATGGTGGCTTCCAACTCACGCTCACCTTGTAGGGGCTGATCGCTTTAATTCTCACGTTCAATGGAGCTGCGGATTCAGCACAAGTGGAAATGCATAGATGTGTCTGCATTAGTGTTGAGAGGGTGGTGAAGCTTCATTTGTCCCAGTGTGCTCCCATGTGCCCCATATAGAGCCAGATGGAAGCAAAATGCTCAAGAATCAAGGTGAATGCATAAATGTGACCTGGAGTGATTTCGAAGACCTGCATTCATCACCTTACTAAGTAAAGGAGAGGGTGACCCGCAATGCAAGGAAATGAATGTGCACCAAGCAGGTTTGACTGTGATAAGATGCGATGTGAAGTGATGTGATGCAATGCAGACGAGTGACAGCTTGTCATGCATGCCGGACACACTAGGTAAGCAAGAAACTCTCATGCACCAAATGCTTGCACCCACGTGCAGATGAAAGCATAGTATGGGAAGGTATCCCACCTGCTGCCAGCACCAACCCGCCATGCAAGAATGACGTTGTCAGCAATGTGAGGCAGAGTAAAAGGGACATGTCACCTGCAGGCAAAACGAAACTCGTATTTGCAATGCAACTTGCACACGTATGCTCGTAAGCATGTAGTCTAGTGATGCAGGCCAACGGAACGGCCTACTCCTGAACTACGAAGTCAGTGGCGCAATCACACGCACTCCGTGGAAACACACGCATTACTGGGTCGTTTGGACGATTACTTTGGGGTTCGCTGGTAAGAACGCCTGTCGGCGCAAACTGCTGTTCACCTGCAACCTCCTTTGGCAGTTTCTGCCTTCTTCGGGATGAGCTGCGATATTGTGAGTAGGGGATTTGCTCGGACTTGCATACAAGTTCACTCAAGCACTGCAAGCACAAGTGAGAATGGGCTTGTGGTGGTGAATGGAGTGAATGCACAGCTACCAGTTGTGGTGATTGCAGGATTCGATTCAGAGGCTTTGACGTGTTCATTGCAGAAGTGGCGAGAGATCCTCTTCGCAGATACTCCTCCCCACCCCAGTCAGCGACTTCACCGCCTCTTCATTAGTGTCGAACGCAGACCTCCATTCAGCAGCCACATCTGCATTCAAGCCAAATTGGGAAGGAAATTGGGAATTGGAATGAAGTTGAAAGTGATGAGCAATGTTGTGAAGGCACAGAGGACTCGTGCGCGTTCGTGGGGAGAACCGCCAAATGCTACACAGTCAACTATTAAACTCTTAAAATTAGCTTACCTCCAAGTGAGTTTGGAAGAGGAAGTGGGAGGTTGGGTGACGATGAGAAATCCTGGAGAATGTTGCGAAAGCGTGGAGGTCAGTGGGTGAATGCGTAAGAAGACAAGGGGGACTGGAATTTGGACGTTGGCTTGGTGTAAGCGTGTGTGCACAGGCTATGTGAGGTGTGACGCAGCATGGTGAAATAGCAATTGATAGCATACCCGATTGCCACACTCCACGGTGCCCAGAGGGCATGAAGTCGGCACTCATCAACTCACAATTTCACTCATTACACAGTCGATCAATTCCTTACAGACTCCCATCCACCCATCCATCCCTCCATCCCTCCGTCCATCCATCCCTCCATTTACCCATCCATCCATCGATGCATTACTCCAGTCCCCTTTCTATCATCTCATCCATCCTTCCAACATTCAAGCATAAGTCCTTCTGTGTAGCTTCCTTCTTCTCCTCTCCCTCCGGCTCTCCCTCTCTTTTTTTCTTCCTTCATCCAACATTCTACCTATCTTAGAATTTGCCCCAGGTTCACACATCCATCCGCCAATTTCTCCCCTCATCCACCCCTCTGTCCAAATGCCCTCCACTCACACCTCTCTTCATGGAACCATTTTTGTGCTCAGCGTGACTATCTCATGTCTCCTTGCTATCCTAACTGCTGCATGTTTTAAAAGTGGAGCTGCTCGGCACCACGGAGAGGCGCATCACCCTCCACTTATTGTTGGCAGAATCAGCATCACAGTGAAGTGTCTTATGAACATTTCCCACGTCTCCCTCAATCCTACCCACGTCAGTGCCGGTGAAGCTGGCGGTGGCAGCTTGTGACGGCAGTGATGTGAAGGCGAAGGAGAGGAAGAAGCCTATGAAGGAGGAAAAGGGGACACTGACATGCAACATGGATAGAACTGTGGGAAGAGCGGAAAGACGATGCAAGAGGTGAGTAGAGCAGTGCGCAGAGGGAGTGGAAGATGGGATCGAGAATGATGATTGATGCGATGAAGACTCACATTGACTCGGATGTGATAAAGATGTGGTCAAACACGCAGCAGAGCCTGCTGACCACTGGATGAGTCGAGAAAGAGTGTGTGCATCTCCTAGTCTGGTCACCTATCCATTGCGCCACCTGTCTCGCTATCAGACCATGCCAGCTGTGCGGTAGAAGGCGAGTAGTTCCCTCCAGTAGAAATAGACATTGACGAAGTGTTCATCGCTTCTAAAAGTTTGACCAATTGTGGCGTATCGCCACCCAAACAGCCTGGAAGGCATGTGTATAGGGCTTGATGGCAATTCAATTGCTGGAGATTGTAGAGAGACGTCTTGGCAAAGGTGAAGTAAATTGGCGGAAATTGGAATTACCCTTCCATCCGTTACCCCACCTCCCTCTCCCTTACCTCACCCACCCATCCATCGAATATGCCTTCATGATACCGAAACTGAGCATTACATTACATTTTCGCCTTGCGTTGAAGCCTACATCAAGCCCGTACTCCTCCGTCCAGCCGTCGATTGCCTGCACATCCAACCGACACCCATTATTTCATCCACTCATCCTTACACTTACCATTAATTCCTCTTTTCGTCCATGTACCAATTGCCCATCCATTCATCCCCTCCATCCACCACTCAAATGCCTTTCCACAGTGCCTAGGCAGTTGTTCAGGTACACCACAGAATGTATTTCATTCATGAAGCACATAAGTACTAATTACGCAGGATATCAATACCCGTCCGTCATGTAGTGCCTACTTAATAATTTCAGTAGCGCGCTTCGGAGATGGAGGAAGGCGACGGCCGTTGGTGGCGGTATTCTAGTTGTTCACACACACAACACTTTTGCGTTCAAATGACAGCACGGGATGGATAAAGCCAGCTTTCCTTTCAATCAAGCCATCATTATCCAGGCATTAAAGTGACTAGCACATGACTGCCTCCTCTACTTTGCCGGGAGGAGGCTAGCAATTTTGCCAGTTCGTCGTCCTTCCAATTCCGGCCAATCATCAATTTTTAGGCATTGGGTCAATTCATAACCGACGAAGTCATCCAAAACAAAGACAAGCTAATCCCCGATGCAAAACGTGGAGGAGATGTGGGGGACAGAGTACAGCAATGGGTGACAGTCAGGTGGCATGAAATCACCACGCGCACCCTTCCACGAAAAGCATACCAGTGGGCAATAGTTCATTGCAGGGCTGTCGATGCCCTACTTGGAAACTTTGATGAGGCTGCTCCGGGTGCTTAGTTGATCAGATGTGGCAACATCTGTCCTCGGTTGTCATGAGTAATTTACTTGCTAATGAAAGAAGGTTCTAAGTAAGAAGGATTTCATTCTTCGACACGGGTCACATCTCATCCACCTCCTACAGACACTCTCAGTCAATCTGAAAGCACTAGACGATTTGGTGCAGCTAGCCTTAATAAAATCGCCGTCACATATATGTGACACTTAAATATACCTGGTATGCAAATAAAAAATCTGGGACGCAAGCTCAACGATTTTGAATTCACCCAGCTAGTGTGCTCGCTCAATGCCATCTCTCAGACTGAATATTTGGGTGAGCGAACCCATAGCTACTCCACCCTACTGTGGAGGGCTCGCCATTCCACTTCCATCAAACCAACTTTCTCATTTCCAATCAACACGTCCGCATAAGTTGTTACGGAAAGACCTTTCATTGTCGGTAGGTGACCATTGAGGTTGATGCCAAAGCTGTGCTGATGGCGGTGTCCGTAGTGTAGGCGACCGTTCTGTGGGGAAACCAACGCATCTGGCTGCCTCATTTACGGATGGAGTGGACCATGTCCATTTCACTGCTCCCAACTCCATTACGTCGATAACCTCCACAACAGAATGTGGGTCAAAACAGCCTACCCTCTCTGGCTACTTGGATCACCACTCCTCCTCCTCCTCCTCCTCCTCCTCCTCAGAGACCACAATAAGCCGTTACCTACTGTTATGCTCACATTCATGTCTATGAAGCTCTCCGCGGTGCCCACGTACCCCTCCTTGCACATGCACGTGCTTTGCCGCACACGCAAGGAGGCAATCGTGGTGTCCACAGAAATAGTCTAGATCGCTAAATTGGCTAACCCTGCTCCACGGAAATGTGAACCTCAGCACCCAACACCAACATTGGCGTAGGATGATGACACTGCCCCGGAGTCATGGAGAAGAGTTGACGCGTGTAAGTGGCTAGATCTGGCAAGGCTCCAAATGGTATGCGCCCTTCGCGAATTGCTCCGAGTTCCAGTTGGGGATAGCTGTAGCTGGGGACACAAAAGGATCACTTCGCCACTCATATGACTTCATTCCCTCTTCGTCACGTTAAAGGGGTAATCGGGTGCTGCGAATGCGGGTAAAGCTTATCATTGAGGAGCGCGCACACGCCATGCACACCAGTAGTGGATAGTTCGTGGCAGAGTGGCTTGAAATGGAGAAAGCACTCCCAGTCTCTTCTCCTGCTGCTGCGAACCCGCAATTTGCACAGAGAGGTTGACCACACACCCTGTGCCACTTATCGTCTCAGCAATTTCAAATCTACTGACACAGCTCTGTTTTATGCATAAACTTATGCCTTATTCTCCCACATTAACCAAAGGCACATGTACTTGTGAAGGATGTCCACTTACAGCTAGAAGAAAGCATTATGCACAGCTGTAAGTCCAGGGTGACCATTTTGCCTGCAGCATCTGTACCAATCAACAAAGTGGATGATTGAAAAAAAAATTTGGGATCACATTAGGCCATGAGGAAAATGAAATAGATAAAAAATTAAAAAGCTCAATGGGGGATGCACTTTGCCCTCAAATGGACACACAAACCGTCTTTATGAATGACGTAGCAAAGTAGGTCCATTCCTTCACCTTTACCAACACCTGTCAATACAAAAGACTGCCACATCACACCGCACATGTCTATCATTAGCATAAACATGACATTAAAAACTCCAACAGAACTGGGTGGAAGTTCTTCGCAAGCATTCAACAGTGGGACAAAAAGGGGCTGTACGAAATTCAAACAACTCATTTGTCAGGGAAAGGAATAGAACCCTTCACGCAGTCAACTCACCCAGGCTCATCGCACTTACAACAATGCAACATGTCCCATAGTGACCAGACGGTTGTTGGACTGCATCACAAAGTGCAAATCATCGCCTGACGCCACTCCACAGATCAAATCGACTGATATTTGACCACTCTTCCCCAGTCTTCCAATCATCCATTCTAACAGACAATGTCTCCCAAACCGCATCCAAATTCGCGCACGTAGAGCCCAAACTGGAGAGGGACAGGATCTAGTAAACCAGCTATCCAAGCCGTCCAAAGTAACGACAAAGGCACCATTCGCATTTTGTGCTGCTCGGTATTGCCTTCATGCCTACCGAACAAATGCTCCACCAGTCGATAGTAATTAGCCTCCGGCGAACGAAGTCAGGGTCCACAGCACCTTTAACAAGAATAATAACAATAATAGTAAGAAGAAGAAGAAAAAGGGGAGCCAAGTGTTTGGTAAATTTCCAACTACATTCAACAAATTAGTCCTCATTAATCAAAGTGCATTGCCATCGAAATAACGAACCAATCCGTACACTGCCAAACCTATTCTATGATTAAGTATAAATGTTGACGACGGCTGGTAAGTGAGTACCAAATGCTTAGTGTTTATGCAACTTTTTTCGAAAAATAAACGACATGAAAATACCGCACCACTTACACACAGCATCACAAATTTTAATTAAGTGCCGACAGCATCGTACCGTAAAACAAATGAATGTTGGAGTTTCGTGCTAATAGGAACCCAGATTTTTTCAGCTCCCAGACATCTTCACTCAGGTGTTCAATTTAGCGAGTTAAATGAATGACAGACTAGGCAAATAAGTAAGCATGAACCAGAAAACGTGTCCCCATTAATAAGACTAATGAAGGAGTGCAAATAATGCTCAAAAATGAGCACAATTGGTGTGTTTGTAGATAGTGGCATTTTGTTGGTGATTACTTTAAAGTTTTCCTTTAATGGTTTAAAAGCGTAGTTGTTGTGATTTTAAGAGCCATTTTAACTATGCCTTTGGTCATTTGGTAGTCATTGCACGATTGTCTCCGCCGTCGAGAGTGCCACTCCCTAATTTCCCTTTAATACGCCACAAGCACACCCTGAACTAAACAGCTACCATTTTACCCTTTATTTCTTTGTGTGGATAACGTGGGAAGACACGTCCTGCTAGGCGTTGCACTTTGCTACCGCATTTCTGTCTCGACCAATCCCGCAAGGAAGGTAATGTTAACACGAAAGAGTTTAAAGACATCCTGCATAGTAAAATGAGTTGGAGGAGGAGGAGGAGGAGGGGGACGAGAACGAGGAGGACGAGGACGAGGAGGAGGAGTAGGAGTAAGAAAGGGGTACTGCTCAAGCGTCATGATGCCGTTTGCTTACTTAGAGTGAATGCGCTGATGTCAGCTTCTGGCACTACGTCAAAATCGACCGACCTGTCCACTTGTGCCAGACGAATTTTAACCTCTTTCCCAACTTTGGCAAATTTAGCCAGCATTAGTGCAGTGAGGCAACGATTCCAACTGACCCTCATCTCGGTAGAGTGAGGTGGGCCTCAAATCAACCAACAACAATTATTTGTATTGCCACCGCTTACTTTGTGCTCCATTTCCACCCCATCCTCCGAACTTTCCAGAGCGATCTGCAGCTCAAGCCACTATCGTACGCACAAACGCACACACAGACAGACTTCAAATGCGCTGGCAAGAGCTTCAATCAACATGGATGCAGCAGTCTCCCCCACCGGGTTGAAAGGCGCGTATGCCCAACCGCACACTTCACCCAGTTGACGCCTAAGCATCAACTATAAAGACACCCACATTGCACCGTCTATCCACTTAATGCCCTGTATTTGCAAATCGACTAGACGCATGTCCATTTGCACAAAGAAGGATTTATTGAATGCGTTTTAAATGATGTTAAAATAAACACACTACTTGATCCAAAATAATGGCAACTAGGAGTGGATGGAAATGAGGTATTCACTTGCGAAGGCACCGGCACATGCAGAGGGAGAAGGGACCGCAGAAAGCACATAAGCATAACCTATGCAAGGAATCGGAACTTGTCATACACTCCCTACTTAATGACTTCAGTAGGACGCTTTAGAGACCAATGAAGGCGACAGATGTTAGCAGCTCTATTCTAATTATTCACTCGAAAAACACTTACTGCGCTCAAATAACACGACGTAATGAGTTGAGGGATACAAACTTAGGAGTGGTAGGCGCCTCCATGGTTGACTGTGGGTTGAATCACGTAAACAGAAGTTGTTGGGAATGGTGAATGTACCTGTCCCAAAGTTAATTTGTGGCGCTAGCTGCAGCGCTTTGCAAAGTACTTACTCCAGCCTTCTTGCTCATTAGGAAGTGAAGAGAGCCCATGATTCACCATCCATCAAAAAATTCGAAATAAGCCTCGAACAACGCCCACTTGCCACTTTAACGGATCCTTTGGTAAGTCACCACAAACACTGTCTCCTGCCATGTTCTTAACCACAGGAAATGAGGCACGAGAGCTTAACGAGGCAGTCATGAACCCCACAACATGCACAATGAAGAGCTGGCAGATGTACCAGATTGGAAGTTGTCATGAAGGGCATGCATTTGTCGATGAAGTGGGAAGGCGCATTTGCAAAGACCACCACTAACCGCTTTGCCTGACACACGCCAATGCCTCTGCGTCGAATGCTGCAATCTCCACAGCTGGTGGATCAGCATTTCTGCTCATTTTACCACCGCAACTCTATTTGCTTTCACAGTCCTAGTGCTCCCAATATCGCAGCTGATCAAATCAAGTGGAGTAGAGGAGACAAGAAGAAGGCGATTTATGCATGTGTTGGGAAGATGGGACAGAACATGAAGCAAAGTGTAGAGAGGGCGTGGAGGGCGAAAACGCTTGGGTGAAGAAGTGAAAGACGATGAAGAGATGAGAAGTTAGGTGCATTTGGAAGATTGCCTTGTATCAACTGTACCTAACATTATTTTACACCCTCATCAGTTCCAAAAACCACTCCCTATTACTTTGACTGTACTTGTGTTCCCGCCGCATTCTCCATGCTTGCTACTTTGCGATTAATAGAGACGTCCAGCATGCATAATGGCATTAAGGTCGTAATTGCTATGATATAATGGTTGGATGTGTGGACGTGCGAAGAAAATTCAAACATTTTCGGATAGGTGGGTGGAGATGAAAGTGAGGGGTAGGCTGGGCATAGATGGTGGGTGGGAGAAGGGAAAGAGGATGGAAAGTAGAGGTGGGAGTGAGTGGGTGGCTGGAGAGTTGGATGGGGGATGGAAGTGCGTTCAAGTAAGGGGAAGGAAATGTTTGCTTTTGCACTGAATCTCAGACCCTTTCCAACAATCCTCAGGGCTTATGCTCGCAGGCAATTCATCTGCTCCACGGGCTTGGAGACGAAGACAAGAACGAAGAACACGAGCGCAGAGAAGACTCTGGGTTTGCTGTGTGAGTGGGCACAGGTGACGCGGTGGGTGAGGTGGCGGTTGATAAATGCTGGTGGCACAGGTGAAGCGTGCGCCTACAATCGAGGTGTCCACTGCTAAGTTTGTGGTAAGAGTTGTGAAAAAGGTGACATACTATTTCTAGTTGGCCATTAGAATGGGTTCGAGAGGGATTAGTGGGTGTGAAGAGGAAGCGACTGCGTAGCGAAATAAGAAAAGATGAACATAACTAGTAGTTAGGTGAAAGAGTGTGAAAGCCAAGTAGGCGGGAAGGAGGAAAAGAAGGCTGTATAAAGCCAGGATCACCCTGTAATACCACCTCTTCCCATTCCTCCTCCTCCTTTTCCTTCGCATTCCCCTCCTCTTCTTCCGTATTCTTTTCTCCTTCTTCTTCTTCTTCCTCTTCTCCTTCTTCTTCTTCTTCCTCTCCTCCTCCTTCTCACACTCATTTTACCTCTACTGTTCTGCGAGATGCCTCTAAGTCTTGTCGGCATAGCACTGTTGCCTTAATGATGAAAATACACGGGCAAATTTCAAATCCTAGCAGATCGTGCCTTCCCGCCTTGCCACCCGACTAACTAGCTAACCGCGTGGCCACTCAGTTCAGGGTGGGATGATAACGCATCAAAAGAAAGCTTTGGGATGGTGCAGTCGATGTCAGTGGTGATCGAGCAAAGACTATCAAATGACAAATCGCTGCACAAATTGTGCACCATAACTGCTTTTCAATGAGTTTCAACCCATTTTTGTCACATTGTACACTTCTTTGCAATCATCGGAAAAAACTCTTAAACTACCTCAAACAATTCGTTGTTGTCGCAAAAACACAGATATTGTTCCAATTTTTAAGGATTATCAGCACTCCTATATCCGTCTTAATTAATAGGTAATTGCATACCAGTTCATGCCTACTTATTTTTCCAGTACGCTCACTGTAATACTTTGTTTGTTTGAACTACCAGTTTCGGTC
>MIEF01005769.1:0-114987 GCA_001870725.1 Taenia solium | reverse complement strand
TTTCCAAAAACTGGCTACCACTTTTTCAAGATCCAAAAGTCGTGCGTGCCAATCGCTCCACAATGCCTTTTGTGTGTTTATCTCTTTAAATAGCCGTAGCTTAGATGATAGAGCTTATGCAAGTCGAGGTAAAGTTGCTTGTACTTACTTTTCCATCCTTGTATCTAGTAGATTAGAAATTCCTTCTATCTGTGTCCAGTAATTACATTTGTTTCATTTGTCGAGCCTTTTAGGTGTACGTTGATCGTTGCTTCAGATTTTGTATTAATGAGCACGTGGTACATTGCATTCTGCATTCGCTTTCTCTTATTCCATTTACTCTCTCCACATTTGGCTGTTTCGTTCGTGGCGTGCCCTGACTTCGACCTTTCTCCAAGGTCAAAATGTTATTTTTCAATTCTGTTCCCTACTCACAGTTACACATAAGTGGCCGCTGACTTTTGCTGTGTGCTTTTCAAGTATACCCTTTCACTACCTAGCTTAATGTTGTCAAGGCAGCCGATCACGTGGATAAGCGAGCTCGAGCTCATTCCTTAAAGAATCTGTACCTGGAGTAGCTGCCTTGCAGCTGATAGGTAGGAGGTGATTCCATGAATTTCCCTCTCCAAGTTGTATTTACCGACGACTGCATCAGCGTGTCTGTCCCATGGTGCCTTTGGAATAAGTCGCCTTTTTCAAATGGTTGGTCTTTTATAGGCAAGGAAATTTAATTTTGATTTATTGTACAGGTGCCCAATGGTCTAGGGGTCTGTACCATCTTAATCCATAATTTATTCCTATCCTCGGGGTTCACACGCACGCTTGGGAAAACGTGTTATTTGGGTGCAATAAAATCTCAATGGTTCCTCGATAACTTACTTGCAACTTAGTATCTTACCACTGGTCGAAGATTCCTCCCAACTTGCCTGTTTATCAATTCAAGGAGTCTCTGCTTGGCAGTGATTTTTTCGCTCCTTTTTGTATCTTAGCCGATCTCTAACGTATCTAAACGTATGTGTGTATATGTGTGCCTAACATATCTTTGTGGGTATAAACGTCATTTATTCACGCACATAATAGATAAATATTTTTGACACAAGCAACCAGCATGTGGCGTGTGCGCTGCTTCCTCCTTTTTGTAACATGGGTGTGCATTGTACAGTTGTGTGGTCTCTTCTCTGCTGTCCGATCTCCAAGGCGTGGTCGGTCATGAATTTTTTAAAAAAAAGTGTTTGAAGTCGTAAATTTTGGAAAGATAAACACCGTACTGTGATGTGACTCAACCAATTTATGTTCCACTTTCCCTCGCAATTATCCATTTTGCGTAACTTAGACGGGCATTTATTTAGGCTGCCAAACATCACTCGTTTAGGATGCTTATTAGCACATTTTTCACTCACCAAGTTCACAAACCCATTTAAATAACATCCCTTCTTTGAAGCAATACTTTGTTTTTTGGTTCTTTTTCCGTTTAGTCGTATTGTTGTTTACATTTCTGAGATGACCACCCTAGCATAGTCAGTCGCCTTTAGTATCCACCACTTTTTTTAATCAATCACTATTTGAATGGTAAATGAAATGACGTTTTTAATCGTGGAACTTTATGTGCCGTCCGTAATTAGTCTGCCCAAGGTTGAATCGCCCCCCTCCTTCCAACCCCCATGCCCCAGCCATGGTCATATCATTAACTTTGCTTTCGCCGCTTCTAATGGCCTGACCAATGCAAATTGAGCGTTAATTGCTCTACATAACTAGGGATTTTAATGTACCCATTTGGAAGTCCCTTTTCCCATTCTCAAAAGTAACTTTTCCGGTGCTCAAACTTGCTTCACTCTTAAGAACTTGATTTACTTTCAGGGTCGCCAACTTTACCCCTTTTGTATTTGGTAACTTTATTCAGGTTGTGACTTGCTAACAGCTTCTAGGGTTTGATACATTTCGCTGCAGATTTGGTTTTTACAAGACAATTAAACTTTGATTGTGGGTGACCTATCTGCAAATCGCTCGATCTGAATGAATTAAAGTGCTCTGGAAATCACTTATCCTGCTGTTACGACAATCGACTTCGAAGTGGTCCGAAGTTGTAGTAACTTTTTTCAATTTGCGGTCGCTTTCTCTCACTGCTGGGAAAACTGCCTCTGTATTTACCATGGGGAATTGGTCTCGTGTTCATTAAATCAGTCAGACTCCGAATGAAATTAAGCGTGTGTGTGTGTAACAGCGTACTTATTTCCCTCGGTGTTCCAGTTGGCTCAACACCCTATCACCCCTTCAAGCGGTCTTTGAAATAACTACGAAATCGTCTTACTCAAAAATGTGATGGATACTTCATCGTTGGGAGATGGTTTCTGGCTGTGGCATAGCTAAATCGCCTAGGCAGGCATGTTGTGGCCACGTTTTGTAATGGGACACGGATCAGTCCTTAAACATGCGCGTACAAACACACACACGTAAAAGCCCTCGAATGTTTTGGCACGCAGCGTCACCACACTACGCTCAGTGGCGCTCTCTTGCATTCATTTGTGGTTTTCCCATCCGATGCCTATAGGGAGGCACGTTGGGACGCTCAAGTGAAATTGAGAATTTCAGGTTTATGTCTACGCATCATTGGAAAATTTCGATGTAGATTTCTCATTACACCAAGACTCGGCGTAGCCTCCTTCGACTCGTTTATACCGCCTTGGCCCACTTTTTAATTCCAGAGTATGGAATTATCCTTTTCTTGCGCGATAATGCGTTCAGGGAAATTTCGTTTTCCATAGTTCAGTGCGTTATTCCATTTTTTTTGCGCTAGTCAAACCCGGGAAGCTGCCTTGGTATTTTATCCATGCCGACGTTGAATGACTGTGTTGTGTTCGCCACTCACAATCGTCTCCTGTGCAATTCAATCACACATCAGGTTGGGTATGTATCAGTTAGGTGTCCAGGATTAGGCTTTCCACGAACTGGGTTGGATGTTTACGGAAGTGAATAATGTGATGTGAGTAGACAATGGCATCTCCGCAGTCAAGAGCGTATGAAGCGCCTACCATTGAGCGGCTGGTCTTTCAATGAACGTAAAAACCCCCCTCTAGGTTCCCGGTACAGTAATGTAGCTATCTATGGGTGCTGATTTTGCACTTTCGTCCGCAGGAGTCTTCGTTCGGCACTCACTCATTGCCACTCTTGTTTGCCCTCTAGATTAATGTTACTTGCGCCGATCCGCGACATGCGTATGGTTATTAGTAGTAACGGGTGCGCTCGTCTCATGTCATTGCGTGTATTTCTGTCGATGTAGCGCCCATAACAAGATTGTGAGCTCAAAATTTATAGATTAGTTTGATTGCCTTTTGTGGATACTATTAATATGAGCGCCCGAATATCCTCCACGAACTTGAAGACTACTTTAAGGGATTGTTTGAGGGACAGATGGAAAAAGGAATGGAGCTAATTCGAAGTGACTCCCAATTTGATAATTTTCTAAACTTGTTCCAGACGTTTGCAATCTTCTTCACAATGATCGCTCTTACTTCGGACTTCATTTGCTACTTGATTGTGCCCTCATCCTGGCTCTTTCTCTTCGGCAGCACTTGCGTGTGGATGGAGCTTGTGTGGCATGCCGGTACGTTTTGAGTCCTTTTGTCCCTATGCTTTTACTACGAACCTTTTAGCGATTTTTGTGATCGGCCCCAATTATCAAGATATGACATCTATACCATGAGCGTTTTGATTGTCAAATGAAGGTCAATCCCATTAGAGAGGCGTTGTTACTCTCTGTGATAATGCTTATCTAATGCCGCTTAAAGTAATGAGTTTATACATAAGAATAAACCTTCATAAAACCGTCTTGTCATATGCCTTTGACGTTGGGATGTTCTATGGGCGTTGCTTCCCTACTTTTTTCTAGTATTTTGCAAAACGCTGGTTGGAATGCCCTCTTACAGACCTCCGTTGTCATGGCGGCCGCTGTGATAGATATCACGATGATAACTACACCAAGATATTATAGCTGTATGCCAACTTAAAGGTCTCCGTTTTACTGGAAAGCCCACCTTTGCTTATCGAATTACATGATTCTCGGCGAGATCCAAATCGTCTCAACTTTATTGCCTTTATCAGGGGATAAAGGAACATATATGCCCTACCAGAATGTGCTTTTTTAACTCTCCATTTGTGTGCGTGATTCTACAGAACGTGGTGTCTGCGCACCGACGGTGGCCATGTGCTTCCTCTTCCTCTATGTGGAGGTGGCGGTACGTCTGCGTGACCCCAAGTCGATCCCCCTCAGCATCGACTTGTGTCGGCCTTTCGCTGCTCACTGGTACGTTTTTACTGTTCACCTGAATATCTGTGCTTGCTACTTTTATCCAAATAAATAGCGACATGGGGGAATTGTTGCATTATCTGTGATAGCGTTGTTTGGGGGACGTGAGGGTTTAATATCGCAAATTTTATGTGCGTATGTTCTGTGGCATGCAAGGTATACATTAATAATTAAGGGTGAAAGTGTTTGTTAGTTTTTTAGTTTTCCATAGATTAATCTGTTTATCTTTCTGCTGTTGTGACACTTTCGATGCTCATTTAGCTCATTTGCGCGATTAAAGACGATATCGTCAGTTACAATTCTTTGCGTTAGAGTGGAATAACATGCATTGCAATCATTGTTTACGGTGTTGCTACTTCGGTGGCTCACCACACCCCCAGTTGGCTAAGGTGGTGCAAGTAAACTACCCGCGTGTGTATTAGAAAGTACAAACGTCATTATTTCCCTTGGCGTAAGTAAATTCTTTGTGCTTATTGCTGTTTCAAGCAGGCAGGCTACAAGGGATGAAGTGGTGCTTGCCTCTAAGGTATGGAGCGGGGCAGTGAGAGGGTTCTTTTCATGATACTCAACGATATGTTAGTGTGCGAAACGCCAAAAGCCATTCCTCATCACAAGGCGGCCTGTAAACAATCTAAATTGCGCGCCACGGCCTTGTAACGCACGTGAAAGAAGTGAAGAAGAAGGAGAAGATGAACAGCAGCAACAAATGAGGAATCTAAGAAGCTTCTTTTCATCGCCGATGCATAACATATGGGTTGGACCGATGTGCCTAGTACCCTACACGGCTTTCCTCTCCAATCTACTTGTTGCATCACCCAAGTCGACCGTCATTAAAAGCTATGCTTGACACATTGATTAACGGGGACACGTAACTCTGCCTTGCTACCAGAAACCGATGGTTTTGTTGAACGTGATCCATCTGCCGTCGGATGGTTTATCGTAAAAACCAAATCACTTAAGCAATTTCTGGGCAACACATCGTTTTGCTACTCCATACCACCTTGCGCCATGCAGAGGACTATTCGAGAAGCTCCCGGAGCTTTTGAAACGAGTTTAAATCGAGTCATAAAACAGACAAGCTCTTATCACATCATACTCAGCAGACTTTATCGACGAAGTCCCTGGGGCTTCCACATGCAAACAACAGGTCATCGCAGCGGATCGTACCGAAAATCATGCGAGCCCTGTTGGTAGTTCCATATCTTGACGGCTCTTCTTTTTGCCATTTGATTTAAATTCCAGCGCTATGCGGCCAAAGTGGTTTGGTGGAGTCGTTGGAATAGAGCACTTGGGGTTAAATTGGAATGAAAATGTTTGTGGCAGTGGTTCTTTGCTATTTTTCGGACGCACTATTCTATCGTTTATTGCATGCTCTTTCGGTAAACACGCTAACTGCTTGGTGTTTCAGAATGCTTAAGATATCTAAATAGCTCACAGTGGAATTCCTTCCATCTCATGGTCATTTTGGATTTCACCTGTTGTCGGCACGTGTCCCATTGACAAAGTAGTCAAAATCTTACTCATAGAGTCACTTCATTGTCACTAACGTGCCGCGCCTGTGTGGAGTAACTCTTGAGATTTTTATATTAGCTGAGTTAAATTTTTAATGCGATGTGTGTGTTTTAGAGTATTTCGAGGAAAAAAGTCACATTTGAGCCTAAATTATTCTTTGAACTACGATGAACATTTAATTAACGAGATTCAATGTCATTGATTCCTAAGAGTGTCAAGTTATCGGTGCAAATTGTAAACATTTGCCAGAATGCTGTGCTTTTCATCTCGTAGTACTCTTTTAACAGAGGGATATTTAAAACTACCTCGTGGCTGTTTTTGTTTGTCGCATTTCGGTGGATTTTTGCCTCTTTAGCGACGCAATAAAGTAGTGGTGGTACCACCACTATTATGAAAGAACATAGTAATTACGTGGAGGAGGGTTGCATTGTTACTACCATGGCCCGAAAGTCATGCCACAGATCGGAAGTACAATCTGCAGCGGCTTAAATACCCGCTTAGTCTAACAAACTACGCCTATTTCGAACACTATTTACTATTTGATTAAACAATCTTTTCTAGTTTCTCTTCTAACTTGGGGGAATCCGAAGGAAGAATCTCTATGGGTCTCAGATTAAACACTTGTACCCGTACTTGCAATCGGACATACAAAGTTTAGCTTTTTCATGTCTAGTGAATCTAATCGATCATCACATTTTCTTGACTTCTTTGTAAAATAGCTCCGGTTAACATAGTACGTGTAAACGCCCCTTTCTTTAATCATTTTTCGGCAAGAAATGTTGCATGCTGTTGAAGCTGTCGCGTTTTTAAGTTTTTGCACAACTGTGCATTGGGGTGTGTTTTTGTGTTTGTGCGTTTAAATGTTGTGTTGTTTTTTGATCTCAGATACGTCCCGCACTTTCGCGAATCCATGAATGTCATCACTCTTCGACACACTAAAGCTGCGTTATCGAATGCCCTTGTCGTTTCATTCTGGTATCACACTATGGCCTTCGACTCATGTCAGAAGTTTGTGTGTGTTTCTAAGTTCTCTCTCATGCTACGCCATTCAGCAGCGCATTGTTGCTCTCTAGACAGGCTAAAGTTATGCCTCAAGTACGTGTTGCCACACACACACGCACCAACCCTTTTTCCATCCCTCAAAATTTTAGCCGCCATAAAATTTATTTGCTCGGAGTCCTTCATGTGCTAATCGTAACTTACCCACTTATCTTTTTCTAGACTAGCGTTCCTTATTTCATTGCCTTTCACCCGCATATTCGAGGGTTAAGTCACTTCGTATTCAGTTAACTTTTGAAATTATGCCAGAGTCCTCTCTCTCCCTCTTTCTCTAATGGAAACATCTCGTTAAAATCATTTTAACGTTGTCACATTTGTCCTCAGCCAGTGTGATTTAGCCCCAGGCTGTGATTTTACTGTTGGGGGGGGTTAGACTAGAATTGTTACCGTATTAAAAATTTTATTTGCTTCATTACCCCCCTTTTCTTGGGAAAATATGGGCTTCATGCTATCTGCTACATTGGACCTGCTTCATTTTTCCAGTAACTGACACTGGTCGTTTTTTTCTATGACTCCTCGTTTCATTTTTGTTGTTTCCCATCAAGTGCGCGTTGGGTCGCTACACCTGCCAGTTCTTGACCTTCTAGTGTATTTGTAGACTACCTGATGAGCTCCTTTGCAGATCACTTGGAGGCGGGGCTAAGTTACCAGTGGGAACGTTTTCGAGCACAAAATTTGAAAATTAGTTTTTTACCCACATGCAGGACTGGGAGGTGGAGCCAGATTGCAAAGGCCGTAATACATGCCGTTTTACTGCATTTAAAAGAGTATATCTTTTTCTTATTTTTCATATCTAAATCCCTATTGTATATCTCATCTCTCTTTTCAGCATCGGCTACCCTGTCGTTACACTGGGTTTCGGCTTAAAAAGCCTCCTCACACACCAACTTCGCTTGGTAAGAGTTAAAAATTTATGTACCCTCGTGTAGCTTTTCCGCCTGCATGCCACAGATCCGCCTGTGCATGTGTGAGGCTTGTGCATGAGTGTATACATACTCCTTTGTTTATTCACAAAACAACACCTCGGTTCCTTCGCGGTGGCGTTAGTCATGGCTCTGATCATGTGACTGCGCAATGCCTTCATCCAACGGAAGTCTTGCTTATTCAGTAATAATAATAATAATGGAATTTATGCAGTGATCGGTTTTTACTTGTGCTACTCACAATCCTTAAATTCGCCGTCCCTGGTCACACCTGAGACATGCGTGTTTTTTTGTACTGTGGCATCTCTAGTCGTCGTCCTTGGAGAAGTAAGGGGTCACAACAGTATGGTGAAGACTTCCGCTTCGCCGATGTGCCTTTTGTTAGGCGGTTTTGGAGTTATGTCCTCCTCATGGACCCAAGACGAGGGCATTTCCTATGCTCTTGGTCATTCGTAGGACCGTTCGCACTATTCAAAGCAGCCACTGGATAGGAGGCACAATTTTCTAGTAAGGACTCAACAAATATCGTTCTCAAATGGTTTAAGTCTAGTGTCAATGCAGCTGGTAATCAAGTGTGTAAGTAATTTTGATACACCTACTACAAGTCTTCGTAGATGTACTCACCCGCTGCAAATAGCTTTCTTCCGTGGCATTTGGGCGTGGTATTCTGTGGCCCGTGCCCTTGAGTTGATTTCGCTTAACACAAGGGACGTAATCAATGCGCATGGCATATTTATTATTACCTGGATGACTATAAGTAGTAACAAAAAGTCATGCCAACATGGAGGAAATTGAAACCCTAAAGATTTAAAAAAGGAAAATCTTTCCGCTACAGTACGATTGGGTGAAATGCACTCCTTTGAGGTTGCTCCACATGCCACCAACTGTGTGTGTGTGTTTATGATGTAAAAGTTTGTGTAATTACGTCCCCCATATGAATAAGGCAATCACTTAGCTTATTATGGCGCACTCCTCCCATGGCGTTTTAAAATTAATGACAGGAGCCCACATTTGCTCCTTCAGTTAGACCGAAGGTGGCACGGAGGACGAATTGGCTCGAGCATTTGTTCTCTTTCAGAAACAGTCCTCATCGCTGCTGGCGATAATGTCTGCCTCGATTACATCAATCTCCAAGTTGTGCTCCAACAATTTTAGCATAGTCAGTATTATTTGTTAGTAGTAGAAAAGTGTTTAGTAGATTTCCGTAGTAATTTGCTGAAAGGAAAGCTATTGCTTGCTCGCAAAAGACGGCTCCGCTGAGATAGTTTTTTTTTCCGGTTTGCCTGCATGAACTCATACCTAGAAGATCTAGAGTGTTTACTCCTGTCTCTTCTACGTGTGTAGTCCTGCGCCAAGTCACTAGTACAGAGGTAGTCTTATCTCTCACCCTTTTTTTTTAGCGGCGGCAGCACCAAGTGGAGACACACAATTCAAAGTATTTTTGTCTTCTTGAATTGGCCCTCCCTGAGGAGGTTCGCACGCTTCATCGAAGAGGTGGGCTAAATTCTATGCTATTCTAGGTTTGTGATTGGTACATTGAAGTTTCCTTGATCATTGCATCCTACCAAATTTTTAAGTCAAAAATGGACTTTTGGTTTTATAAAAAATTGCAAGCAGCACTAACCTTCCCTTCCGCCCTTAGCAAATATTTGACTCGACAAACTGAACCTTTCTAGGTCAACCAACTTTTCTCTATCTCTCTTCGCACCCGCTGTGAGCGCAATTACCCGCGTTTGGTAGCTTTTAGCGATTGCAGATGCTTAAATTTGTGAACGACTGTGCTGTCCTCATCGTTCCCACAGAAAAGTTCGTATTCATCTCTTGTGCACTTTCGTCACACGATAGGCTAAGCTATGCGTTTGATGAAAATGATGCTTCACGAGTTGGGTGACTTTTCTCACAACTGACTGATGAGATTGTGCCCCGGAAACCACTACAACAGCACACGCGACCGCTGTTGCACTATTGAGCGGCTGAACGTTCCATCACCGCACAAACTACGCTTCTAAGTCATTTGTAAGGACGAGTATCTACAGGGCTTGTGTTTTGCGCCTCCGGCCATAAGAAATCTTGTTCATCACCTCACCTCGTTGCCTAGCACCTTGATGGACGGTGTGTGGACCAGACCGACCCACACGCTGGCCTATTAGTCGCAGGTCAGACACACCCGACATTTAGCATGGTAGCAAGCCTTTTTATAGCTGCAAAAGTAAAGCATCCATTTGCTTTGGTTGGTGTTCAATTGTGAACACTAAGTGTTTAAATTCATTTAGGCGAGTTGGGTAATGGCCAACTAGCAGTAATGGGCTCATTAAACGCCAATTCGGGTAATTTGGCAATAAATACAGCTCCCTCCACAAACACGGCGAATTCGTTGCCTGCTACCTCTGCCAGTATTTCCGCGGCGCCAGCGTCTGCTACTACTGCTAACGCCACTTCCACGCCATCGGCACCGACAACAACGAAGAACTCCCGAAAGCAGCAGCAGCAACAACAACAGCAAAATCTGACCAATGGAAAATCCGTACCTTTAGCAAATAACTGCGATCATTCCCTAACTTCGAACCACACTGTAGGTTTGTCCCTTTGCATTACTTCATGTGGGCAAATAAATGTTGCCATAACTGGTTTTTCTGTGCTTATTGCTGTCTCTGTGTAATTTGGTTCTCATGACTGCTTATTTACGCAGATACACTGTTTTTACTATTTCATTACAAGTTGTGAGAAGTTCCCTACTACGTGAAGTTACGACAAACATTTCTGGTCCCTAATTGGCTTCATTATTAGGCGTGCAGAAGATTCTGAGCTGCCGTTGAATGGCATATCATTATATTGATACTAAATTTGATGCACTTCTGGTAGATAACCCCCGTCTCGTTTCGCGATTCGCCTTTGATGCTTTCTATAAATAATTTTCTGCTTCAAAGGGGTGTTCGATTGTGCAGCAAGTATGGATCTTATAGCCGGCTTGTCCGTCACTGCTAGGGGGCTTTCCTAGTCTGCAGTGTCTGTGTACTTCACGGATTTTGACGGACTTTTGATTTCGTTCATTTCTACTTGGTCCAAAATTGATCGTGTCTTTTAACTTTTTAGATTTGTAGAGTCCCCTAATTAAGGTTATATTCCGCTGTTTTCGTATCACCATTGTAAGCAGTCCTCCTATGAGTGATTTTGATTCTCAATTCTGACCCTGCTTCATGCATAGCTATTATCCGGGAATCGGTTCGTTCAAACCAAACTCAAGCCTTTTACAGATTCCGATGGGAATTTGTGTGCCATTTCCGAAATCCCTTTTGGAGTTTGTGAGTACACGCCACAATGTCAGGTATTGCTGGCTTTGACAATTTCATAGGCTGTGGATCGGAAGTTCTTTGGTTTCGACGGAGGTGACCAAAATCAACAACACCAGAATCAGCACCACCACCACAACCAGCATCAGCATAACCACCTGGGAGCGGAGACGGGTGGGTGCTGTGAGGCCACTGCGGTCTCGTCAAGTTGCTCTTCCCTCTCTGGTCAGGAGGTGGTTGAGGCGCGTGCGCCCAAAAAGTCGCCCACCACGACCACAGCTAATACCAGTGGCGGTCTTTCTCAAGGTCACTCTGGTTCCTCTTCCGCACCAACTAATCGGTCTAAGGCTAGTGACAAGTTCTCCCGTTCTGGCAAAGACGCCTCTGTCTATAGGTGAGAGTAGAGTTCTTCATCATTCCGTCTAACGTTCACTACCACCGTCATATGTGTGATGCCTCCTTGATTTTTCCCTTTGATTCTGACTTCACAAGATGTGACGTTTTCTTTACTTGTTAGAGATAACGTTGTCTTGAATTGGCTAAATTTGAGACAATGTCGATGGAAGGTGTGTTTCTTTATCTGGAGCTAATTACTTGTAGCCCTTGAGGAGCAGTTGGTATCACAAGGATTGGTCACGTTTGAATAATAAAATGCCTAGAATGTACTGGCAGATTGGACGGTGGATATTAATTGAGACTGTGTCGTCTCACCCCATCCTCCCCTTCCTTCTGTGTCTTCTAGGCTGGAAGACGAACTACGAAGACTGCGGCATGAGCGTCAGACTATGCTGGTGACAGAGTCGGAGCTGCGAGCACAGTTAGCTCAACTGACTACGCTGGAACGAACTTCGAGGACAGAGACAAACCAGGCGAGGCAAGAGGTGGAGTACTTGCAGTCCAAACTGACCACACTTACACAGCGACTTGAGGTGAGTCGCGATTGATCGCTTTCTTTTATTGTTTACGATGATCGAATGGATGATAGTTAATTTTATTCGACTCATATCATCATTATTTGGCACTCCGGCCACCTTCGGTGTACAGTTCAGCATGTGCCGGGTGATCAAGTAGACTCATACTTTTTCAACATATCTTGCTGCAATGACTTCTTGAAACGCGTAGAAACATGTGAAATTTTTGCCCTCGCTCATAGGTATGCATCATAAAGCACCGATAGATGCGCCATCCACCGACATACTTTACTTGAACTGTCAGTAATGAATGTGCTGGTTGAGATTGATGTGCCCTGATCCTTTCTGCCCTACAAGTCGCTTTTGAACCGATTCAACAGCTTTAGAAGCTTCTCGTATAATCTAATGTATGGCGCTTGGTGAATGTGAGTATGGGAATAGCAAAACGAGATGCCGCCTGGAAATTTGGCAAATGGGTTTCGACGATAAAATATCCGACGATAGATGGATCACGTTCAATAACGCCATTTGTCCTCGACAGTAATTAGTAAAATAATCGAGGATCAACGTGTCAAGTGCAACTTTCAGAGGAGGTTGACGTGAGTGATGGGGCAATTGGATTTCGTGTACATCAATTGGGAGGCGAAAGTTGTGTAAGGTACTGGGCACATCGTCGATGAAGATAAACTTCTTTGATTCCTCATTTGTTGTTGTTGTTCATCTTCTTCTTCACTTCTTTCACGTGCGTTACAAGACCGTGGCGCACACTTTAGATTGTTTACAGGCCGACTTGTGATGAGGAATGGCTTTTGGCGTTTCGTATCCCAACACGTTTATGTTAGCTTTCTTGATGAAGGTAAATCAATTCTGAGCTCCATGGAATCCATGCTGCAATTCAAACGCGTTGTAGATGAGTACCTTGCTAATCTTTTGAGAGACGTACAGGAGTGGTGGAGAATACACAGGTCCTCAACCTTATAGTACAAAATTGATCCGTGAGACGATTAGTGCTTTGTGCCGAGAGGGACAGAGGAAGATGCCTTCCTCGGGTGGCATTATTTGTTATTAGTCAATAACATATGAAATGGAGCTGTAAAAGTGAGATGGAAATGGAAGCGTTCAGGAGTATGATTTTGCTTCCAAAGACAATATATTGCATAGAAGTGAGATTTGAAGTAAGGTGGTGTCGCCTTGGGAAAGGATGAACTTAGGGGTTGTGGCGCTAATTGTTCCGATGAAGGAAATGTTTAAAAGTGGCATGAATTTATTTGCTCACCTTGTAGTTCTATTTTAAGCATGACGAGAGATTGAGAGAACGCAGCTTAGTTTATTCTAAACGGGAAGGGCTCGTGTGCTGATATTCATGGCGTTTCGCAGTCCTCAACTTGTTCGGAGGTGTCACTCTCCATGCCTCCCGTAATCATTACTTCGCTTCGGTCAGCTCAAGATTCTTTGAGTGAAATAAGTCTTTCTGGTAGGTAGAAGCAAGTATCTCGCTATGAAAGTATTTGTTGTTGCTTAGATTTCTATTACTCTTGTCTATTAATCTCATTTGACAAAGTTGTTGGTCTAAAGGCAAAACCATTTATATGCTATCTCAAGACTAATTCGTTGTCCTCTACTCTCTGTTTAGGCTTCTGCTATTGTTGACTTCGTTCATTATGCCTGCGTTATTTTCAAGTACTTATCACTTGCAATGCGAGTTAGGATCGCCAGATCTTGACCGTAAATCAGTGTTTATATTATCAGGATTGTAATTACTTGTGTGTGATTTCGGGTCGTTAAAGTCTTGTCTCGCTCTATCACTGGCCTCGGTTCGACACTCGAGACTAAGACGGTTGCTAAAATTCAGCACAACTGTGCAATTTTAGTCCTCCACGCTAGTTTTTTTTTATGTGAGCTAACAACCAGCCAAAATGGAATTGTCATTCTTTTGCGACCGGTTTGCTAATGTTATCACCAATGTGGCTCCCGATGGCATTATATGGTGTAAAGTTCAGAAGTGGAATAAAAACTTGGGAAAATTAGTAGCTAGGCGCTTGACGGAAGCACAGGCAGTTGAATGTATGTTCCCTATCCCTTTAGAATCTCAGCATGAGTTGAAATCTGAGACTTGCTTGATTTCTTTTTTATTCAGACGGAGCGCGAGAATTTGCAGTTGGCAGAGAAGAGAGCAGCAGAGGAGAAGCGCCAACGAAACGCTCTGGAGATAAGTTTGACCGCTGAGAAGCGTGCTCGCAGGGAGGCGGAGAATGCTCTAAAGGCGGCAACCCCCTTTGGTTCGGTGACGAACTCCATCGTCACCACATCTGCACCCCCTGCCACTGCCTCCAAGTATGTCTTTTGAAATTTATTTGTGATGTCTGAAGTGCGTGGCCTATTCCTTCTTCTAGTACGCTGCATCCGGTTTATTACTGTCTGAGGTCAGACGCTGCTAGTTTATTCATTTCTTGGTTTAACAATTTTCACCTGATAATGTCCGAAATGTCTGATTAGTTCCCACGATTCTGTACCTAGTCAGTATCGCTGCCGTCATTTGCTTGTCAAATCACTCTCAACGAACAGTGGGACGTTGAATTCGTGATTTGTGCATAGTGTTTAGGTGGTCTGTAAAACTCGTGCCATCTTCGGTATAGTGTGTTGCATTTTCCTCATGTAACCCAGCAGGCACTTGTAAAGCATATGGGACTGCTTGTATGGCATTGTTGAGGACAGGTATGTGCCTCTCTATCGGTACTTTGTGTTTATTTGGAATTCACTTTGTATTTCAGCCTAACCCTGTCTGCTCTACGAATGGAGTATGAGTGGGTTCAAAACTCGTTCATATTGTTGCGTTGCATTTGGAGGAGGTGAGGCATGCGGTAGCAGAAAGTGAAAGCAATGTGAATTTGGTGATGGACCATTCAAAGTTGGATGCATTCCATTTGTGGAAATTCCTTTTATTATCAATAATGCTCAGGCGATGCTAAAAATCCATTGACACATTAATTAGGTCGTAAAAGTTGTGGTCATATGTACTAGTAGATGGCGATGTGCCTCGTCTTTGGCGCGACTTGTTCACTCAACTGGTTAGTTTTGCGTTGGTTAGGGGTCCAGAATCCATCATATGTTCCACACGCCTGGCGAATGACTGTCGAGTCTGTGGTCTTGGAACATTGGGAGCATTTGCACTATTCAATTAAATGTCTTACTCTTGTGCTGCTGAACTACGTTTTAAGTCGTCCGTATGACCAGGTATCTGCGGGTTTGTGTTTTACACCGATCATGGAAAAAAAACTTCATTCATCACTTCACACCGCGTCCCATACACGAACAGACACACTACCACTGTCGTCTACCATTCTGGTTAGTAGCGTCTAGGCAGCTAAATGACATTTTCGTTAGCTGTTACGAATAGGCCAAGCATTCTTGCCATTTAGGACGATACAGTACCACCACGACATCGCGTTTTTTAATAACTGTAAAATTACAGCACCGGTTTGCCTTTTAACGCCTCTTGTAATCAAGTTCAGCAAGTTTTAAAATGCATAATTTTTGTAGCTTAATTCATTCGCCAAAAGTGATGAATGTGGAATTCGTTGACATGCGTCTCCTCTCTATTTCTGGGTCTAGAGGCGTAACAAAACTTGGAGTGGTGTCATTGGGCAACAATCGACCAGTGGGTAGCGGCGGAGGCAGTGGAACCGGAGGCATGAACCTTAATCGTTGCACCTCCGAGTCCTGCAATCATCGAATGCACGAGTTGGAGGCTCGATTGAAGTCTCTCACCCGTGAACTGTCCATGAAGGAGGCACAGTTGATTGCCGCGTCACAGTCCAATCTCATGAAGCAGTCCCAACAACAGCAGCAACAACAACATCAGAGCTGTGAACAGAGTCACCGTATTGCTGATCTCATGATCCACCTTGGCGACCTAGAGGCGGAGAATGCGCGTCTCAAAGCGGCTATTAAGTCGGAGGAAAAGATGAAACAGGAACTGCTTGCCGGTTATCACAACTCTTTGAAGGAGATCACCGAACTCAATTGTAAGTTTCATCACGAAATGTTTTTACTTCACCTAGTCATCCACCTTACCTGCGTGAATTGGTACCTTCTCAAGCATAATGTTACAAACATCAAATTTGTTCTGTTAACATTTTCTTATTTTTTTTCTTATTTTGAAGTAGTCATTGCCAAACTTTGAATTGCTCTAATAAACGATACGAAAGAGCTGGGTAACTAAAGACATGGCTGGAGGACCAAACAACCTAAAAAGTGGTACCAAACTAAGGGATGAAAGAGTTTTCATCGGTGGAGCAGAGTATTAAGTCGCTGCATGACGCGTACTTTTGGACACTTTCCATCGCGGCAGAGACATTTCTTTAAAATGCACCCACCAACTAGGAATAGCCGTCGAATTATTATGAAAAGGTGCTGGATCCCAATGTCAACGATGGATCGCGCCGATTTTGCCTCTTGAGATTCATTAGCTTTGCATCACTCACGACTGGACGGTGCTTTGGAACGAGTGTCTTTCTCATCCCAATCGTCTTTTATGGGAGTTTGTTCCTACATACTAATTCTCCAGGTAGAGTGGTTGCGCAGAGCTTATGTTTCCGTTATTTGTTGCGATGCTGCTCATCCGTCTACCTGGATTCCAGTCAGCTCGATAATTGACTTTTGATTTTGGTCCAGTCGTCAATAGCCTTCCTTCGGATCACAAAGTCAGATTGCAAACCAAAAATGGGCGATTCAGTCCAGTCATCACCCATGAAAGTCAGAACTGTTGTCCTTTTGGGTCGGCTTCGGTTGTTACTGCCACCAACGTAGCGTCCTGAAGCGTCCTTCCTGGGGTCTTAATAGCCCCACCTAGTGCAGATGCTACAAATGCATAGAAGGGGTGGGAAGCTGTGTAGGCATGACCGGAACAGAAGTGCAATCCGGAGAGGCAGTTTTTCATTCTAGGTTATGCTTGGAGCGCTTTCTGTTTGACAAGCTGGGAGATTCTCTCAGTGAAGCTGGGTCAATCGTAAAATTCATGACATTGCTCACAGCGTGGATGAAACGTCGGTTTATCATTGCTAGTCGATTGTGCTCTTTACTACTTTCCTGTTATTTTGAACACTCGTCCCACAAAAGGTCCGTTGAACCCGACGCTACTTCACGAACTGCGTTCACCTCGGTTCGAAGACTGTGGAAGCCTCTGACAGGGAGTGCGGTAGCAGGTCACACCGCTCAGGATTGGCCGACATCATTGCAAATGTCGGAGTCACCTACTACGTTATTTCTTGAGAAATGTCGTCCACAAGGTGTCCGACTTGTCCTCTTTTATAGCCACATTAACGCGGAAGGAGTACCAAATAGTGGATTTGCATATGCGGTTGGATATGATGAATCCAAACAGTCCCTTCAACATCATTCTTGCATCAGACGCCTCCTCAGGACCTGACGGAAGGGGTGGAGGACATCCGCGAACTTCCACAAATTTCCTCAATACCACCAGCGCTGGTGGTGGGAGTGGAAGTAGTCTTTTCCCGCCTCGCTCTACGGACAACGATTTTGATTTCGGTGGAGGGAGCGGTTGGCCACCCTTCCCCACATCCTCTGCAGCCACGTCCGTCGCATTTTCTGAGCATCATCATCAACAGCAGCAACAACAACAGCATCGACTGCGCTCTGAAAGCACCAGCGCTGTGCTCAATGTTCTTATGAGTGCACGGGAGGATAAAGGTGCAATTCAGCCGCCACTACCGCCACCTCCGAGGTTTGATACCAATGCTGAGGTGGACCTAGAGGCAGCTTCAAGCAGTCTCTCCCCTCCGGAGTTCTTGTCTAAACTGAGGACCCAGTTGGCGATGGCGGGAGCAGCGAACGGTCCACCACCTCAGCCGCAGCCACAACCACAGCCGCCTCAGCGAGCACCACCACAACAGCAGCCCGCACCGATCAGTCCGCCTTCGCGTGACATCGTTAGTGCGATTTCGGTCGAACCGGAGAGCCTGCCTCAGATCAGTCCTGGTGCGGTGGCCGAGACTGAAAGTGACGCGGCAGGTGGCGGAGGTGGGGTGATGGGAGAAGAGGTGGGAGCGGGAAAGGCAGGGGGTTAGTGCATGTGTGCATGTGTCCAAGGCTCTGCCATGTGCTGCATTTCTGTATCTCTCTGTCTCTCTCTGTTTCGCTCTCCCCTTGCCGCAAAAACACTTCTACCTTATTGACTGAGCCTCTCCTTCTGGTTCTCCTGCTTATACGCGCTTTTTTTTCCCCTCCACACTGCTGTATCGTTGCTCCACATGCATACATTTATCAAACAAAGGCGGATACTTCGATGATATAATGTTTTACTATTCAGATTTTCGTTCTTCTCTCGGAAGAATTGTTAACCAGAGCGGAAAATCCTTAATTATTTATGTGTTTTGGGTGGGGTTGTGGTTTCTCCTAGCTTCGGCGCCTCTCAGCCCCCCTTGCTGCCATCGGGTTGTACCAAAGTGAATTAATTCTCTCTCTCCCGTGTCGGTGTTTCAAGGAAGTCTCCGAGAGTCAGGAATGGTGGTTGTGTGTAGGTTAGTTTTTTTCTTTATTAAAGTAGTGTGGTGTGCCTCACAATCTGTAGAATGGTGGGTGGTCAATTGGCCGGCTGAGTGCTACTTCAAGGCCCCAGTGATCGTGGGTGATTGGAAGGGACTCTTGAAACTGGCCTGTTCTTGAGCTCTTCACTGTGGTCAGTTCTGCAGCGCTGTCACGCGGCTAGGTTCGATTGATTGGAGCGCTTTCCATTGTCAAAGCGTTATGATAACTCTAAAGCGAGTTTCGGGGTTACCCTGTCCTTCTACCTGTCTTCCCAAAGGCCTAAAGCATGCACCTTGCCGGTGACCTTTGACCCCATCCATGTTCGGCCTGTCAATCAACTGGGCGAAACTGATTTTTTATTGTCGACTCTGATGTTTGAATTCCCACCCCAGGAACATCGAATCAAAGGTGTTTCCTATCCCTTGTTAACTATTAAAGGTCTCTCACCAGTGTCACAAATGTGTGACATCTCATCCAGAAGTAACTATTCCAGTTGAATGGGGAAAAAGCTCTTAAAGCCGACCGGTGAAATGAGCGTCGGGGTCACCTTATTTTCCTTCTCTCTGTATCAATCAGGTAAGCTGTGTTCTTACTACTCATAGGGGGAGGCTAAAATAAAAGTACCATGATCAGTGTTGCGATCGCACGCGTTCCCGGATTCGTGAGATCAAAAAAGTGCGCAGAGGATGCTTGTGCTTTATTTTTCTCTTGCAGTAGATTGCGTCAGTGGATGTGCGAGTGAGTGGATGGGTGAGCGAGCAATCGGCGAGGCGAGAAGGGGAAGGGGGATAAGTTAAGGTCCAAGTGAGGATATCGGGGTTGGTTCTTTATTTGTTTCATCTCAAGCAGCAGCCAGCGAGGGTGTGGGTGTGGAGGCGCTCGAATCGGCCGCCTTAACACCATAACAGAGGAGATGGTAGTTTGAGTTGCCTACTACCACCCTCCGTGCCTCATGCGAACCTGCCTCCAGCGCGATCGGTCGATTGCAGGCAGCGCATCGAGGTGCGTAACGTTTGTAGAAGTCATCCAGGCACAGTGGACGGCCGTGCACATCCACTGTGAAGGGCTTGGAGTCCAAGTGGGTGTGACACGCTGAGCAGACAAAGCAGGCCGGATGGTAGGGTGCACCCAATGCTCGAACAATCCTCTCTCCTGAACAAGGATTAAAAACAAACAAGGCCTCTTACTATAGTAAGGCTGGTGGAACCAATCACAAAGCTCTCAACCTACTCTTCGTTCTTCATTAGCTAGTTAATTGTTTTGATGTGGTCGGGAGATTTGTGAAAATTTGACGTCTCTCTTCCACAAATGATTACTCCAATTGAAAATGGTTTGGAATTTTGTCCAAGAGCCCGCACCGGACGATTTTCAGAGAATGGATCACAAGTCAAAAGCAACGTACCAATCGGACGTTGACAATTCTCACACGTCTCCACCGCACCGTCACGGACACAGGTTGGGCAGAGGAGTCGATGCAGGCTATGATAGTAGCCCTGGGGATTCAGCTTCGTCCGACACATGTAGCACGTAAAGCAAGTCTCGTGGAGACGCACGGCTAGCGCACCCGTCAGAGTGACTATAGGCGGGTTAGCGGTACCCGGTCCCAGGGTGGCGGACTCTGGGGGTACCAGGGGCTTTCGACAGCGGAAGCAGGTGTTCTGCATGTAGGGGTCGGTTACCCCACTGGAAGCTGATGAGTTCGTTGGGGAGGAGGTTCGAGGACTGCCCACGGTGAGTGGACTGCCGCTGTTATTGTTGTTATTGCTGACAGTACTCGGTGAACCAACGCGTTGTTGTGCCTGCTGTTGGAGTCGAGTGACACGAGATGGTAGCGAGGTGGCTCCACCGCTTCCGCGTCGAATGCTTCCAACTGAAGTGCAACAGAAATAAAATCACTTCACACCCTATTTGAATGGATTTGTTAGATAGCAGACTACCAGGAGTAGCAAAATATACAAAAATGGGCTTTTTGCTTTTAGGAACCAGAGATCTGTGGACTTGTCCATCTGATCACTTTCGTTCTTCGTGACTCGATCTACGCCTTAGTCAATGGTCGTCCAGCCTCCTTTTGCGCCTCTAGTGAAGCTGGCACCGGGCTTGCATACCCTGCGATGCATCATAGGATGACTTGGGACACTACTTTGGTCGCGAACTCACTGCAACTCAACACTGCTATCAGTTTCGCTGTCAGGACAATGCGCTAGGACGGGCGACTAAATAAGTGAAAGCTCGAAAATTGAAGGACTATCAAACCCGCATCCAATCCTAAGGTTTACCTCTTGACCAGTATTGTATCAAGGCCGGATTCGAACGAACTGAAAATGCCTACGAGATCTGCGGACCCTGTAACTCACGTAGACGACGAGACAGGAAAAAGTTGGAAGAAGAACTGAAAATGGAAGGCGGTCTCAAAGCCTTACTTCGCATCACGCATTTTGGTAGCATATTATGTTTCAAGTGGTACCTTCCTGTGGAACGTACCCACTGTAGCACGTCAGCCAAATTGATCTCTCACAGATGCAGCTTGCTCAAATAAGGAAACAGTTCTACATTTCTGAGACAAGATGGTAGGGTCACAAAACCAGAGGTCTTAATATCTTTCTAACCATTAACTAAATCCTCAGCTTTTGGAGACGAAACACACCTTTGCAAATACATATTAAAGCACACACCTGGTGAGGAAGTACCATCAGCTGCAGACTCATGGGAAGACATGATGGCGCCAGATCTGGGTGTTTCCATCTTTTGCATGAGAGCATCTGTAAGGGCGTCCACCTCCGCTTCAGGATCCGTGGAAAATGAAGTGGGACTGGTGATAGTTGGAGTGGCCTTTCTCAGCACGCTGCCCGTTCGATAATTGCTCCCGCTGCTGCTGGGCAGGCTTCCCGTGTAGACTCCACTACGGCCAGTGTAGTAGTCCGGTGAGTCGAGGTGGACGACCGGAATGGACACTCCACCTCCACCAACACCAACACCAAGATGTCTGTGACTGTAGCCAGTCATACTAGAACCTGGCATTTTGATGTCAGCCGTGGGACGATAGCGAAAGTCACCAGGACTGCCCGAATGCGCTCGCATTGGGTACAGCTCCGATGACTGGGCGGCAGAGCAGCAGCACACAAAGTTATGGAATTAATAGCGAATCACTTATTCAGTACCCAGAATGGATGGTTTGTAGCTGGTCAAAGATACCCAAATAAGGTAAAGCAAAGTGAAATTCATGACTTTTACGCTTTCACTTCGACTTCAGTTCATTGTGAATGTCGTCTTAACTGAAAATTTGCTGGGTCCCTAATCACATAACTCTTCGGTGAAACTTAAATCCCAATCGTATCTATTTTTGCACACTTGATTGGGCTTAAATTAAGTAGGGCTTATTTTAAAAATATGGAGACTCATTAAAATGAAATCTTTTAAGGGTATGGCAATAGATCCCCTCTTTGCAGCACTAAAAGGTTAAGTGTCCTAATCTTATTCCCTGCTGTTCCTCGAAACCTTACCAGTAAGAACCTTATACGGTATTGAACCTCTAATAAACGAGGCTAGAAGCAGTTCAGAGTTAACTCGTTCCCAACCCTAGGCGGCAGGAAAACCAACCATCACATCTCAGGCGTTTTATTGTTTTACTACGACGTCAATCGTCATTAATTTTTATGGAAAAAGTGTGATTAACCCTAGACCAAAAACAGCTTGCACTTATTTTACTGTCACAAACTCAACCAGTCTATTCACTACACAATTTGTCTGATAAACAATGCATGTCACATGCTTGTGACAACGGGCTGAGATAATCAAATAGGAGTCTTACCTACGTATGGCGGCAGCACATACATATAACAGTTTTAAGATTAAATCGGTATGATTAAAGAAGAGGACCACAAATATGATGACGTCCAAATGACCGTTATTACATCGTCTTAAACCCTTACTAGCTTGTAGCTATTCTCTCAAGTTTGTGGATGAGGGAGGTTAGTGATGACCTTAGTGATTCAGGTTAACATCAGGTGGATAAGATTTACGCGCTCTAAACAACTTCACGAAATTTCCCTAAAAGACCATCCAGAATAACTTCACTCCAAAACATTCAGATGACAGGGGAATAGGAGTGGCATGAAATGGATTACCTATCCACTTAAAATAACTATTTACTTCGTCATTATCAGTTACATGGAATTTGTTTAGCACTGTCAATAAGGGGTAGCTAGTTGCCATTGCAAGTGACGTGATTTTTACCAACAACCAAATCCTAATCGTAGTAATGCTGTGGTAGAGACACTCACTTGTGCATAACGCGGTGTTTGCTGTGCTGGCTTCACAGCATGATGATATTTCCTCTCGTCCGTAGTCCTAGGCCCCGCCCGTTCGTTAAACTCACTCGAGAGGTTGGTCAACCTTCTGCCGTAAAAACGATCCCCCATTTCTGTAGTTGTAGCTTCTTCTCTGCCACCAGGGCGGACTGAAGTCTGTCAGGCAAGGCCTCTGTGTGCCTACTACTGCCATAGTGAAACGGCGTTGTGTTCAGTCGATAGCGTGCGCGTGAGTGATAGCAACCAATCACCGCTGCGCAGTGGCACGTGTGCGTGCGTGCATGCTATGCGAGGGCTTAGCCTCTCGGCACGCGTACTTATGCACGCCCACGCGCGATCGATAGCTTATGCCGTACTCTCATTGGCTGTGAGGCGATAATGATTCAGTCCACCTACACCATTGGTGGCACTCATGAGGAGGCATCGCTCACCTCCAGGGAGGTGTAAGGTCGGGCTCTGAGTAATGCATCCGAGTTATTCCCACCTCGTGGTATTTGTGTCAAATATCAACGCTGAAGTGTACTACCAATAATAGTTGTGCCTATTAATCATTTAATCTTGACATGCCCTCGGGTATTTTTAATGAAAAAATTTCCCCGTAAATCCGATAAATAAGCAGGCCTCTTTGTTTAGGGCAAATTAATAGTGCTCACAACTTACCTACCGCAACGGATTTGGCGTTTTGTCGTTTAAGCTGAAGTAAGCTATTTTGGTACACCGAAGGAGGCTCCGCCGGGCGGCCTGGCCACAGAGCCATACCAGTGGACCCCAATCCTTTTGTACGTCGGTAATGCGGATCTCCCACTAGCATTAAGACCCAAAGCACTACAAAATTAATGGTAATGGGACGCAAATCCGATTTTGAAGGACGTCCACTCCAGCCTCTACCTCTGGGTGATGAAGCTCGGCAGGGTGCTGTGAATGGGCGAGCCTTTGACAAACCCCAGAAAGAGGTCTAAAAATGACGTCTGGCCTTAACAACTACTCCATTTCTTTGTTCTGCATGGAAGCTAGCAAAAACAGAAGAGACACTAGCCGTGAACTATGAGGATGTCAATTAGGTGAACACGTGAGACCTCCGTCACTTCTCTCATATCTACCTAGAACCCAGATAGATGCGGCTGAAGAGTACTGAAGTGGAAACAACATGGCAAGGTGAAATAGGCGCAAATCCCCAAGCCCACTGAACCATGTCAGCTTTCCTACGACTATCTACGGACGTGCAATGGCAGCACATTTCCCCGACGCCCAATGCAGTTTCTAAACTGAACAAAACTCCAGACATGAAGAAACAGCTAAGCGGAATCAGTGACGTTGAGGTCAGCCATCTTCTCAGTTGCAACGGTTGGCTCAGAGTGTTGTCCTCACGGTATCGAGTGCGGTGGCTGTCACGGGAGGATGGCCAAGGAGGGCCTTGAGGACGACGCTCATAAGGGGAGATGGGCTATGTAGTGCGTTAATTGGTTGCTAAACTCTCGGTTTTGGTACCGAAAAACTTAGAGGTCAAGCTGCATGGGGAAGGTGGAATGCGGAAGCCCTTGAGTTACCCTAGTAGCTCCCCTCTCAAGCCCTACTGTACATCAGTGTTACTTATTCTCCCCTACCACAAAGACAAGACTTTGTGGTAAGGGAAGGTTTGGGGCACTAGAGCACATTCGATACATTCCATGAGCTGTAGTTTGGAGGGTGGGAAGACCATGAAACACTGCGCCAGGTTGCGTATGTGGGTAATCGGTAATTTGCACTAGTAAAAATTGTTTATGACCAAATTATCTGTCTGACTGATGTAGCGCCTCGAGACCCCTGGAAGACAACAGAAGTCGCAGTATTCGCTGTCGACGTACAGAAGGGCTTGGGGGCAACTGGCATGACCCGGAGTCCATGCCGCTTAGCGGATACACAAAAGCAAGGTCTTGAGCACCCACAAAAACAAAACATATATTTATAATTATTATGCTTTGTTCGAGGTTAAGGCAACCTCATGGTCAAGCAGGGAGACTTGTAGCAGGAGAGTTCTACATAATGTCTACTTGTGGAACGAGATCGAGTTTGAATCAAATCACATCTGACCTCGATAGAGGCTTAACTACGCTTCTTCAGAAGGAAATAAAGTTGCTCTTAGGTCAATGTTACCAGCGTAAATAACGATCACACAGAATGCGTTCTCTGTAGAACGTTGTCTAGCCTTCTAAAAATAGTCTTTCGAATAGATTCTTTCTCAAGAGACACACTAGTCAGAAGTGCCGACCACATCCACCTCATTTGCATATTCATCATTTAACATTCGGTCTCTTCTCACGGTTAGTTGCAGTTCACATGAAAACGCATTGCAATTAAAGCGTAAGTGTGACCGAGAGGAGCATCTGGGACGGCAGTCAATGTGTCATCTCAGTGCCAATCCACTTCCAATCAAGTGAAATGAAACATTCTCATATGATGACTACTGAAAAGTGATGTCGAAGGCGTTTCTGGGGGATTCGACATGGAATTTCAGAGAGAGGTTGTGGCTTCAAAGAGTGCTAACGGCCCTTTTGGACTTACCTTACGGACTCTGCAAAAATTGAAGCCCTCTCATAACTTGAACCGCTAACATTACTCAAACCATTTGAAGGCGGTGAAGTATTGACACAAGTATTATAAGCTAAGTGACAGTGGTAAGACATCAATGATTGTCTCTGGAATAGTGTTCTCCATCTGGGAGTTCGTATAGGGCATCAAATGTTTCGCCGAATGGCTCTCCACCGTCGTTGAATCCAGACGAGGTTTCAGGCTGAACTAGACTGGACGCGGCTTCGGCAGTGTATCCATCCTCATCACTACCGCCTTCATAACCGTAGTCCAATGTGTAATCTGGTACCTCAGTCATTTTATCCTTGAGTTGAGCTCTCAACACCTTTTCGAAGCTAGAGACGTCTACAGAGGTTGTTTCCGCTGCCGTAGTAGGGGTAACAGCAGCTCTACCTTCTGTACCAGCGATGGAACGTGTTCTAGCTAGATAGAGACAAGATAAACTGTTGGTAGGCTCTAGATAACATTCATACGAAAGGAAGACAAATTCAGCACTCAGGGTACGCAATCATGTACCAAATATGCGTGAGAGGGAATTAGACAGAAAAAAAGTGCATTCAAGGAAAAATGTGGCTACCAAGAGGCAATTGTAAAGGGTTACTGAAGGGTTTCGCATTCGTTTTAAACTGAGAGTGAATGGTGTGTTTGCCGAACATTCAACTACATTAGTCGTTCGCGTCTTCCAAGGCCCGGTTGCTACGCAGGCGGCACGGAGGTGTGGTCAAATCACATTCAGTCCAACATCATCTTCAAGGAGTAACTCTGACATTTGATTATTGACACCAGTGAGCAAACCCATTTCAAAAGACTAAGAATTTTAGTGTTCACTAACTGGATATTGTGCCAAAGCATCAATTGACAGGAAATGGGAAAAAGGGTAGCAGCCATAACCGGGATGCATAGTGACGAGTAAAGTAATGAAGCATCCATACAGGAACTGTGTAGGGAAAATTGCAACAAAAACGCGAAGTTATTGATACTTCACGTTGCTGGAAGGCAACAGTAGGCCGAAAGAGCGGCTACTCAGCATTGGAATGCCAGTCCTAAGTGATACAAAGCAACATCGGCAGGTGATCCCTCGAAATCATTGGAAGCATATTTAGCGCTCAAATGTTGTTACGACAGACACCACGGAAGGATAAACATGAGGAGACCTATTCATTAAATGGGCTATTGGACATTTGATTACTAGCTGGTTAGCAAAAAGGCTTTATTTAGATGACTTAAATAATCGTTTCCCACATCAAGACACCAAAACTTTGCATTAAAAGAAGCTCCAGTGCCTCTCCTTAACTTCTGCACATTGCAAGGCCTAAATATAATTCAGTTCGCCTCTCAGGTACAGTCGAAAAAAGCTGCTTGCATGGGATTGTTACCCGACTTGGTGACTGACTGACTAACCGACCAACTCAAAGTGAGACGCATCTTTTGTAGTTCGCCTATTGGGAACAAAGTGAACGAATGATCCATTGCTCCATTCCACGTTTTCAAGGCAGGCACAACTTGTTCTGTGACGCAAACGCAAATATCTGCCCCTAGAAAGCTAATAATTAGGGCTGACATCTTTCCATCCCGTTACTGTTGATCTATAACTCCAAAAACTTCTTTATTGGGGCTACTTTCGGCCTGACATACTGTATGAGGATCTTTAGACGAAGGCCTTGAGCGATCCAGCCATGCCTGCAGATAAAAGGAAAGCGCGAAAGTTGGTCACAAAAAGTTAACGATGGCCGTTCGTTTGACCTCTTCATATAAGTCAAGGGACTACTCCCATTCTTCGATGAACAATTGACATTCTATGTACATGTTTTGCTAATATGGATCTGAACGCAAATAATTTTTTTGTTATGGCCCTAGTAGCCTAGAACAACGACAACTACGGAGGGACTCTCGAGGGTAGCGCAATCGTAGCTTTCGCATAGCCCTTCTAAAATGTGTTAGCGCATGCAGGAGACTAGTGGAGCCTTGGACGCATAACTTGGGCGTAAGCACAAATTAGGGTGCAAATTACCAGAAACGTCAAGCTTTATCGTGTCTTGGCAAATTACACAAAGCAACGGTTTATAATTAAATGAATAGCAGAGGCTAAAAAGGGGGCAAAAAATGATGAGACCGTAAAGACGAACCATCGGCTGAATAGAGGTTTCACCTATGTACGTCTGCTGGACAGCCTGAGCTTCAGGGTGTGCCAACAGCCTCAGGCCCTTCTATGCGTCAAATATACACATTCTGCTCCAGCATTATGTCTTCTTTCATCTTCAGGAAAGGCCGGGCGTGCTACACAGGGAGCAGCGGAAAGCGAACCCTGTCTTAAAAAATAGCTATCTCAATTTCTACTACTGGGTGATGATCCTTGACGAAAGGGCTGAAAATAACATCTGCTTTTGGCAAACTACCTCATTTCCGTGGTTCGTTATGGAGCCGTCTGCCGTACCTGTATGAACATATCAAGGAGGTGCACTCGTGATGCCTTCACCTCTACCGGATGGATGCAATCCAGATAGATATTGCTAGACAGGAATGAGGTGAGATTAAAGCGGAAAAGAGAAATAGAAGGGAAACCACATCTCCATAAAATATGCTAAATTCCATCCTTTGTTACATGACTCTGCTGTTAGGTCAGTATTCTTACGACTTGAAGTGGGCATACAAGATGGCCAGCAGATTCTTCCTTTATCCAAACACAGGTTCATAACAAGCCGAAACTCTGGATCCGGTAGAATTGCCAAAAGGCATCAGTGACGTTGTGGTCAGCCACCTTCTCAGTTGCATTAGAATTCAGTGACTGCAATAGTTGGCTCATGGGTGTTTCTCTTACAGCACTGATTATTTTCTGATGGCTGGGGAGGTGAGTTGATCAAATGGAGCTCCGAAGACAACACCAAAGGAAGAGAGAGGGTTCGTAATACGTTGGTTGCTTATTTAACTCTCATTTTCGGTAATGGGGCGCTTAGGGACTCCACCTTTCCACCTTCTCCGGATTCCAAGTCGTTACTGTAGCCGTCAAATCCTACTGTATGTCGACAATACCTGTTCTAGCCTAGTATTGTGCCTTCCTCCGTCTTGATGGAGGTCTTTGGTTCGTATCATCCAACTTCCTTACTGAATTAATCTTCTGTCTTTAGTAGAATAGAGAATAGAACTGTATGTGGAATCAAGTTTAATGCCTAATAAACACACTAACTTCTGCGTGACACAAAAATCTAGCACTTCTGGAAAATTTATTACAAAAGAGCGGAAATAAAGGCTCTTTAAAGCATTTTACAGTGCCCAAAGGTAGACATACAAATTCTTTCATGCAAATATGTAGCCATAACCTGAAAAATGAAGCCGCCACACGAAAGGTGGTACATTCCGCAATAAAATTGGGTGCTAAGTAATCATGAGACCCAGGAGACTTGTAAATTAAAAATAGAAGGAGATCTAGTGGTGTTGGCTGAAAAAGTATTTCCCAAAATCCTGGCAAGAAAAGGAAACACGTGGAAATGTCAGTTGGCAGAAATGCACGAGGATTTGTAGAAAAACCTAACATTTCGAATGAAGTTGGGCGATTTTGCCATGGTGAACGCAGCACTTAGTGACTAGGGCGTTTCCTTGAACATGAGGAGATTCAAAAATGTACTGAATAACATTTTGAAACAGAGGTCAAGTAGAAGTTTCAGGGTAGGGCAAGTGAAAATTTCCCTGGTTTCAAGGTCTTGGGAAATTAAAAGTTCCTGCGCCTTCAAACAGAGTTCCATACGATGGATTGTGAATTGTGGAAGCTTATAAAATGCATTTTGCAGTACTCTTCACTGTATGCCCGATTGTCTTCCGCGTATCGTGAGATGACAACCGAGCTCATCAGCTCCACGTTGTCAGTGTGGCATACAGTGACAAAAAAGTATCACCTACATATGGCTATGAATAACTCATGTTTGCAAAGCCTCTCATTAAAACAAATAAATCGAGAGAACATTCACCCCTTTTTTTTAACGTCAGCTATGCGACCACCTCTCCATACCTCATATCAAATGGGATGTGGAAGCCGTGGAAACCATTAAGCAAATGGGTTCCACCCCCCAATGTCATAAATTGAAATAAAAGTTCAGGAGGGGAAATAGTAACTACGGTGAATCAGCTCTCGTTGTTGGGTGGACATCTTGGTGTCAATAGCGTGCCGGTCAGCCTCATAGCTACCCATGCTTTGTGTGCGTTCATAATAAACCTCTCCACTCCCATATCACGCTTTCAGGAATGACTCAAAGCCCCGTAAATGTCAAAAGTATTGCTTTTGCTGATGCAAAAGATTCACTCAACTACGCGGAGAATTACATCAAATCAATCCATATAAGACCAACTGCGTAAATCGGTACTTAAACGAGTAAAAGAATGAGCCGATGAAAATGGTTTACCATCTCCAGACACCATTAAAAGCCAAAAAACTTAATGAAAAGAAGGATACTCAAAGCCATTTGCCACCACTACCACCACCACCACCACCAGGGGTAAGAGGCTGAACCTACCTGAGAGTGATGAATCCAAGAGGTCAATTAAAATGGCCGGTATTGCTAACCAATCATATGTTTAGTGGAGATTAGTTAATTAAACTAATGAAGGAAAAAGTGAAAAAAATGAGACACCTTTCCCACTTATTCATTCTGACCTATCTTAAATGGGCTATAAATGAGACAGACTTATTGCATGTCATATTATTGCAGCGTTTTCGGTATTTATTTTAATGCTCCTCTTCAGTCTGCGGTTTTTTGCCTACACCTCGATGGCAGTCCTCTAGTCGTATCTGTAGCCCCCTAATTCTTCCGTATGCCAGCAAATCTCCTTTCATGCTGATCTGGCTCACGGCCACTTTGATGGAGGAGTTGAGGCTCCATTAGTGTGCTGACACAATTGACTGGAAGACTTTCCACAAGTAAGTTATGTACGAAGAAGCAGAGATCAAAACGTGCTAAATCTTGGTGGCAAATAAGGGCAACTCACGTGGAACTGTTGGCTTGGGCGACTTAACAGCGTTAAATATTCTTTCATCAAAGCTGTGGGTGTCGATCTCCTCTAAATATGAGAAAGTGAGAAATTTAAATAAATGATATAGGCACACTTTGGGTGATTGTTTTGTCCAGTTAAACTGCCAAAAATTTTGAAGTCAATTCCTAAAAATGAACGACAAAAGGAGAATGGGAGAGGTGGAATTAATGCATTAGTTAAGAAAGTTATGCTGATTTTCGTGATGAGCCCTGAATAGCTACCAAATTAATCATCAAAATGCCGACCACGGCCGACAAAATGTGGAGGTCCAATTTAGGAATTGGAATATGGTTTCGCCTTCTTGCCTATGGTGCCATCTACCGTAATTGGTACCGCTGGAGTAGAGTTTTCTAGAGTCTCTTTAAACAAACTGTAATTATGGGACAAATTTGAACTTTCGACAGCATCTGACTTATGTTCAAACCACGCAAGCCATTCTAAGAGTTCAAGACATTTCACTGCGATGGTACCAAGCATAGCTCGCACACGTCTTAGATCCGCGCAACCCAACCACCATTAATCAAGATGACAGGCAGCATTTGCAGGAAAATAAACGAAGTTTCTTGTAAACAAAGGCGCAAAACACGCACTGGTGGACATATGTTTGATAAGAATATTAAGAGTACACTACGGTGTGGTGACTTGGCAGCAAGAGAATGAATAGTATAAATTTCCATAGCCATTAGGTCGCATTGCAATGAAGACTCGGGTCGTAGTGTTACGCAACTTACAGCATGCCAGTGACTCCCACGGGTTCCATCCAACGGGGAGAAAGTTCTCCTGACCCTGAACACCTGACCTATGAACGCTTCCGGTAGAACTGTGACCACAGTGCAATGATTTACTCTTAAAAAGTTAACGCACACACGTACGCTGGATACCAAGGCAAAGTTTTCACCTTGAATAGCACTGATCAGTTGAATAATGCACGGGATGAAGAGGTATTTGATAAAAAAAAGAGTCACGATTTTCTGGATTGCGTCATTCCACGCGGTGGAATTTAGATACTTAGATTCACTCCGGAATCACAATGACTACCAAAGCAGAGGAAAAGTATGGATTCATCAGGCAGGTTGACCTTGGGTGATTAAGCCAGCCTGGAACGGTGCCAATTAAGCATAGTTTTAAGAAAGAGAGACTTCTTCAGAAAGAGAAAGCGGTTCCCGTTCTCTAACATTTATTTTACCCTTTATAAGCCCAAAGGGCCAACTTGATTTGAACGTCATTGGCTTTTACCATAAAACCACATCAAGATAGCGGAGGTCTTGCCCAATCGCATCACAGCCCACAAATGTAAAAGGTAAAGAGGACAGTACAATAGTCACACTTCCTGTCCAACAATATCAACTACCAAAAAAGCTTCTCTGTTTTCTAATCAAATGCAAACTCAGCATAAGCCTAAAATTTGCAGAGGTAAATACAAAATCACAAAGCAAGCCCCATGTTGCAAGGACAACACCATAGGTACGTCACTTCCTGCAATTGAGTTCTGGACTCTATGACATCGTAAGGAAACAAAATCTATTATCAATGATGCTAAGAGCATTGAGAGGAAGTGAATGGATTGCTCTACCTGCTTGCTCAGCATAGGGCATGACGTGCTCTCGGAGATCTTTGTCTGGCGAGATTTGCGGAGGAGCGTGTTTTCTGCGACATCGCCAAATTACTACGCCGACTATTAGCCCTGGGCAATAAAAACACAACATCTAGTAAGATTTCCGAAGTACACCAGGATCCTCTCCAGAGTTACGTGTTACTACTGCTTAAGGGAATGAGGGTTAAAGATTGGAGAGCTTCCAGCAATATTTAATGTGGGTGACGAAACAGTTTGTTTATAACTGCATCACCTGGGATGAGGAAGTCGTGTAAATAATTGAGCAAACGGGTCCCACCCTGGTGCCATACATTAATGGGTGATGCCGACCTTGAAAGACCATCGGTTTATTGTCCCCCATCCCTTCCACAGTATGAAAATCGCCATTTAGATGGGATCACTTGCCACCAGCCTGGCTTGCTGTCTGGCGGATTGACTATATTACTAACTGACTAGCTTGTGATGACTAGTGGATCATAAATACAGCGTAATGTTCGCCAAGCCAAAGAAATATGTAAGTAACTATCCTAAACAACCCACTATCTTACCACATTACCTCACACTTCATCCCCACAACACCGTATTTACTGTGCATTTTTGTGTGGTTGGTTAATGGCGGAAAGAATTGTCCACGAAGAGTTGTTTGTACCCTAACGGCCGAACAATTGGGCCCAGGATCTTTCTGCTCCATATGATATGCTTCCAAGTTTTGTGAAAAAAAACTTTTTCTCATCGTTCGTATTCTCCTTGTGATATTATTCATGTGATTTTTATCACCACTTCTTTACATTGCCATCAATCAATCACATGTGAGACTGAATAGACAGCTAGAAAATCAAAGCTAGGTGGGAACAATTATGCATTGAGTTTGGGTATTTACCTACAAAATCAAGAATTTTTTGCCATTTCAGTGCTTTCTAGACCTCAGAAACGTGCAAAGTGACTAACTTACCTACTTACATATTTGTGGGTTATTACTACTAAGACAAGATATGTTTACCCACGAAGGCGAGAACTGCAAGGACTATTCCCACAAAGGCTCCAACGGTGAGGCCAGCGCTCATGATTTCCTCTTCACAGTACAGACCAAAATGGGTCGGTGGACAGATACATACAAACCCTCGATCGTCTCTTGTCGAAGGCCTACAGGTGCCGCCGTTCTGGCAGGGAAATCGCGAACAAATTGCCAAGCAGTAGCACTTATTTCCGGGTTCTTCAATACAGCCAGATTTGCATCTGATGAGGAAAACAGAATTAACTGCACTGAATGCAAAGTTGAGTAGGCCTTTGAGCTGATAGGCCAACTCTGGATGGGATTGGTAGGGTGGGCATAACACGATTGGTCGGGTTACGCCCAAGTGAAGCGTTGCCAATGTGGACAAGAACAATTAATGGAGGCTGGAAACGTTCGTTCAACTGCATGAGATTTTCAGCCTTTGCGGTGCCGATCACCGTCCTAGCATCATGCCCCACCAATCATGCTCATAATCTAGCAGCCCTTCTTTCCACCGAAGAGATATTCGGGAGGTTCGAATAACTTAGCAGAAGAATCGTTCTAGGCGAAATAAAGGCACGGCCATCGGGATTTCCGAAGAATTGACCAAGAAGAGGACTACATATAAGCCTAATTGCATGTTCATCTGCCTAGACTTCTTAGCTTCCGTTGACCCTACCACCATCCAGGTCTTCTGAGGGCTAATAACTAACCTGCTCCCAAGCAAAATATTCAAACGTACAGACACATATAGCTTGCGGGTGGTTTCCAGGTGGGGACACAGCTAAGTTCGCCAGGACACTGAGCGTCGGACGGGCAGGGAGTAAGATCGGAGCAGGCGTTGCGATTGGCACCGAAACCTTTTATGCTAGTCACGTAACCTGCGGTACCAGCAGCCTTAATTTCAGCCTGATTGAGAGGATACCAGGCGTCGTTCAAACGGAGGTCGCGGAAACATGTATCACCAATGCTGGAGGCAGATGGACGCACTTCATTATCGGCCAGTGGACTGCCAGGTAGGAAATCCCGTCTTGCACCTATTAGAATCTAAAATTTGACAAATTCTTTTCTAATGACACCAAAAAGGTGCATTGTACGGATTTTTTTTGCAATCCAAATCAAAGGCATAAAACCAGAGATTACTTTAAGAAGAACTTGAAACATGAAACCTAGGAATGCAAAATAACTTATAAGTGATAGGTGCAGCCTTAGACACTAAAATTATGGAAATTCGTAAGAGTATAAGACAAATCCTCCACTCCGTTTGTCCATTTGGCTAAAGTCAATAGCGATTTCAAGTCCTTTGGTGAGGCCGCTGTATTTTACAACTCGGGGAGAGCACTCTTGGCAAGTCAACCGTTAATGCCTTGCGACTTTGCTGTGCTTATCCTACTTGGCAAGAGTCTGTGAAGTTTGCGTGAACAATTCACGACCTTCAGTAAGTGCGAAAAATTTTTAAAGTTCTGTGTCTGAGGAAGACTTGGCTTCATTTGACCCTGGCAAGTGGGTTACAGTTGTTGACGAGACACAAATTTGCATTGCGGTGGTGAATATAGGCATTGGTAGAGTTTCAAATCATGGTCATTTTCCGCATCTCCGTTTAAGAGGCTTCAGTTTACTGGTAAAATCTCTTATTCAACTTTCATTAATATGTTGTTACTTTTGCCACTAAATTTGTATCAATGATGGGGAAGGGCTTCGACACCTGAAAATCTTTCAGTATCTCATTGCCATTGTATCCACAATACCGAAATGGTTCAATTTTACAAGAACTTAAATTCAAGGCTTATCAAGCCACACTGGGACTTTGAAGCTTACATTAGAAACAGTCGCATTTTAAGGCCTAAAATGTAAGATTTAAATGCACACACATCTTCAAACAAGATTTGTCATTGCTGTTCAGTTAACTGGGAGACCCCATGAGGCCCAACATACGCTAGCTCTCCAAAATCGTGAATGCACATGAATGGTTATTCCAGTCTCTCGTGTGATTTCACAACAAGTTATGCCCTGATCAAGCACTCTGTGTCTAGACCTGACAGGTGTGGTGGGAGTAGAATGCGAATCACCGCGGCTGAGATGGTCACTTGCCTACAGGCTTATAACTGTCTTCTGTCTGTCAAGCACGCATATTATTTAGGCGCCTCACCTTTAAGCAATTTAAGCATATCACCAAACGAACTCTATTTGAAGTCCATTATCTGGCATTAAAGAAGTATATGGTTGACAAGAAACTTCGTTCATAGCTGTATAGCGTGCATGATTTAGACACACACTACTGCAATTGCTCCTCATCATAATTATGGACGCCTGAAACGGATCATGACGCCTGCGCGGATATGACACAAGCTCTGCTTGTAAGATGATTTCGCCTTCAATGAAAAGACTATTTGCACTATAATTCAAGTGCACATCCACCACTATTGTCAATTTTCACACATAAAAGGAGAGTTTTGTTGAAATCCATCAGAAGGCATTTCGCCGTGGACTTTGATTGAGATGTAAAATCCGTGTGATGGATTTTGTGATACTAGATAAAGATGACCTAATTGGAGGGTAATGTGTACCCACCTTCGTTCCAATGGAGAACTTGAGAAAATTGGAGGTGGGATTGAGAGGCAAAAAGGCAGAGAGACCGCGGCCAGCACCTTCGTCCACTTCAACGAGGATCGAGGAGAGGGATCGATAGACACGTACGTGGTGCCAAGCTCCATCGTTGAAATTGGTACATGCTGGTGAGACAGTAAGAACGTCAAAATTGCCCATGTTGACTGTCACTTTCAATCGCGTCTTGGAGAGATGAATGTCCATTGAGGAGTTGCTAAATCATTGGAATGGGTAAAGATGAATGTCGCACACTTTAGGACTCTGGTAAATGCGTAAATGTGCATAGAACTATGCGTATCTTTCGCTTCCATAAGCTATGATACAATTCCAGCAGATGTTGAAAGCACACCACTAAGGAAATAGATACCACCCCTAAGCCTTACATACAGATGATACCAACCTTTGTAGACCATTATTTTGTTGTTCTTTATGTGGGCTATAACAATCGTAACTCAGACAGGATCATTTGCTAGCTGAGTGGGAGGCCGACAGACATAGTAAATGATTAACTGCCCATCTGACTGAATTACAAGCATGAGGTAAAAATTGGATCGTGCATTTATTTCAACGTTCTCAAGTCGAATGATTATACCATTGGTTATCTTCGAGTGATTCACTATCTCGCCACTCCATTCTACATTTCTAAGGCATGTACCATATCGCATTTTGTGTGGTTAGCTGGTGGCAGAAAAAATCGCTGACGAAGAGTCGGTTGTATGCTGACAGCCAAGAAAATCGGACCTGAGCTCTTTCTACTCCATAAAATACAATCCCGAGTTTTACAAGAAACTTGTAAAAGGTAGTCTGACGATTGTGTGATTTGCAGCCTAAATTAAATACCGACCTTTGACCTCATTGAGCAGGGTAAAGTAGCGCCAACTCATTAAAAAATGATACACGGAAATCTCGCAACATTTAGCGAAAATTCTGTGTTTATTCTAAGGTACGCTGCCTTCTGTTAGCATAAACCTAATTTGCATGTACTTGTCACGGTAACCCTTGAAGATACATCATACCTCGTGAACAACAGGTAAATGCCAGATGGAGAATGAGGCAATGTTTTGTAAATAATGGCAGTACGCAACTTACTGGTAGAAATTTGGCTCTGGGCCACCGAGGTACACGAGTGTCCCGTCTGAACTGCGTGTTCGAAAGTCGAAGGAAACCTCGGTCAGCACCTGGTCGAGCCATTCATGTCTGGACGTCAATTCAAGATAACTCGGGCGTGGACCAAGCTCAACTGAGAACTCAGAAGGACTACATTTTCCATCTTTCTCTCGGAATCCTGCTTTGCAGGTGCATTTGGCTCGACCGTCGGACTCCCAGCAGACGCCCTTGCCGACAAATTTAACAAAAGCAAATGGGCGACCTTTCCAGAGATTCGGAGTGCGCGAATGATGGCTTTTAGTATTAATGAGAGCTTAATTGACGGAAGAGGTGAAGTATCATGGGAATCTAACCTGGTTCATCAGTAAAGTTTACCTATTTGCGTTTGGAATGCATAAGTTACACTCTATCCTTAAGTTTTAGAGAAGAAATAACTTACATTAGGTGCACAAACATCTTGCCCCTCGATATCGAGACAGACGGGAGGTGCGGGTAGAGCTTTCTGATTGGGAGCAAACTGAACCAAGTTCCAAAGCTCTCCATTCACTAAAACATGCTTGAAGGCGCTACCCGCAGGAAGCGAATTGGTGGTCATTTCCGTGGGATAGAGATTCACACCACTAATTAGCTTTCGTCCTCCCAGTTGCAACGGCCATTGGCCTACATTGAGGGCTTGATCCACTCCATTGTTGTAAGGCAGAGAAAAGAGACAATCGCCCAAATTCGGTGGGTCCTCAAGGCCATTTTCTTGTTCCGTACCTCCACTGAGCCTGCATGCATCAACCATCAATACCATCTCCGCGTTGATCTGCGAAGATTAATGGAATTGTTTTGAATTTAGCACCATAGACCTATTACTCGTACGTTATTTCTCCCTATTATGGTTGTTTTAGAAGTGGACTACCAATACTGATTACTTTTTGGTGGTAAGGTATTTCGTGGGTTCTAAATCGTGCAGATCACATTAATTTCAAAATGCATCTGTGAACTAAGATATTTGTCCTCTTACCCCTCCGTTTTTTTGATAATTAAAACGCTTCCAGAGGCAGATAAAGAGGCTCTAAAACGATATTTTTGAGACATTTAGTGGAAATAATTAGCATTTTGATAAATCAATATCACGCAGTTGAAAGCTACTTATAAGCCTTTAAAGTACCATCTTTGTGGTGCACTATTGACTACGCCTTTCCCTGAAGTCAAAAAAGTATACGGGACGTAAGAACAGACGGCAAATTTACAGCATTTGTATATGACCATAGTCCGTGAAATGGCTGGTACTCACCACACTTTGTAAAAGAATTAAGTCAATTTGGTGCCAACTGTCATCATCCAATCGCGTATTGACTGTGAACGTTGAAGCCAACAAACCGGCTACGCCGAGGCTGTAGGCCAACTTGAGTTGGCGTCCTCCCGGCTCAACTTGAAGGCCGACGAAATCATGAGTCTTCAAATTAGTTGCCGATTGGCTAATTGGACCGGCGTACATTATTAATCCAGCACGCTCATTGGTGGAGGGTGTTTTGAAGCTGAACTGAACGTGAAGCCGGGTGCAGCTGCCGATGTTCGGGGCCCAGGCATAACCGCTTTGAGGAAAGAAGAGTTGTGTTTGTTCGCATCGTGGACCCGTGAATCCGGATGGACATTCACAAATTATTGTCTGGGTTCCAGGTTCTACGCTAAGTAGAAACATAAAGAACTCATTATTCAAGTGAAGTTGCACAAGGGTTGAAAATGGCTTAAAACATTCCCATTAAAATAATTAATAATGACAAGGCATAAGCTAATAAAAGTTTTGCCTTTGCAAGCATAAAACACATTGCTGTCTTTTGGAGATGAAGTGGTGGTTTGCCACAGAAGGGTGAGGTGATGGATCATTTGGGAACAGACAGTGGCATGTGCATTCGTTTAGAGGGGGTCTGAATAGATGCAAAAGTCACTTTCTACCACAAGGCGGTATAACAGTCAGTCAGCAAACAAGCCCATCTGAAAGGGCATCTTTTTGCAGTGTGCATTGAAGGAATAAACAACAAACTTGCCATAGAATCTTATTGACATTCGTTAGGGCATGACATTCAAGTTAGATTCAGTGTTTGACTTACTGCACAACCTTCCAGTCCCGGTTAGTGCAAGTTTTAGCACGCTTCAACCTCTGTTTCCTCTACCAACAAAGATTTCTTCTGAATGTGATGAGTCTACCCGATTGAATCATCATCAAAATAAAGAATTCAAAACTTCTGATCTTTCGTGAGACATTTCCCCTACCATATACGGCATATAATAGAAGATTCTACCACTCTGGAATCTAGTTAAGCATGATTCGCAATTCAAACATTCTGGAGATGTCTACAACCCCAGAAAAACATTTGCGAACATTCGCGAAACCGTCTCTCACTCACTCCTTTGCATAACAAAGTTTTAAATGCGTCAATGAGAATTCCAGGTTTAAGGTCAATCAGTTGGTATAAATATGCGTGATCGAGCCAACTGGGGAACCCAGGTAGGGAGCCAGACTCGGATTGGTACTCTGTGTTTGGCAATCTGTGCTGACCATTTGGCAGGTTCACACACGAACTTCAACAGGCAACAAAAGCATCCACTCAAAGCCTTTGTCTATAGCTTGTCGGGTTAAGAGCTCGATGGAAAATTTGACTACATGTACATAGGAAACCCTGGTTATGACTAGACAAGCTTGAAATCACATTCATCAGGTTTAAATAAAAGGAAGAATAATTGAGAGCAAGCTGAAAGGCACCTACGAGAAGGTGGACTGTTTCACTTGTGCTCCATGGTCCTGTTTGAACAAGATACGCGAAGTCGTTAGGTTGAACCACACTGCTGATTAGTTAAATGTTTTAGGCACACAATCTTGCCATCCTTTCAGTTCTATAACTCCTCGTTACCGAGTAGCTGAGGGCTTCCTTCGAGTCGAAAATGGAGTATCGTACACTTGAAAGGTATGTGATGAAAATTGGGAGTAGAAATGGAAAGACCTGATTCAACGGGTTGGGTGTTCTAACTAAGACATCCAAAGCGGTCGCTGTATTGCTGAAAAATACCAAATACTACGACCAGGAAATTGACTAGGTCACAAAGAAAACCCATACGAAGTGGAAAATTGATGGAAAGATTTAATTAGAGAAGCAAGCCATCACGGACAAATGTTCACTTTAGGTAACCATAACCAAGATAGTGAGGATGGTCTTGTGCTAAGGCCGGTGCAATGCATCACTCTAAGAAACAATCCATTGCGAGTGAAATCCTCAGCAAGTTGCAAGTCGGAGAAAATAAAGTAAATTTAACCCAAAAAAAAGCATTTGAACGATACCTTTCTTTGCATTCCAAACATTATCAAAACATTAAAGAAGCATTCACTGCAGGTAACTGAATCTGCGAAGAAACTTGCCGAAAGGACTAGAACGATATTACCTTTTGCCATGTCGACAGATGAATCACTGGACTTAAATGATTCGAGGAAGTCACAAGACATTGCCTCTAATACTTACGTGAAAGTAAGGGCTCTACTTTGAAGCAGGTTTTAGCATCCATTAAAAAGGATCCTGCAGCCTTGAGCGGTACAAAGTCAGTGGGTCTCTATTCCTCAACGCGATCCACGAGGGGATAAAACCTCAGATGCAATGCGAATGCGGCAATGCATAACTAACATTGGGATTAAATGAAAATTTAATGATCATTAACCCTCCTGGCTAATGGGTAATTTTTTAGGCCGAGGGTTGGCCAAAACAGAAGAGTGAACAAAAGGGACGCAGTGATTTGGTATGCGGATCCTTACGACGGCATGTCGAGCGAGCTTATTACTACCTCAAGGAACAATCGGGCAGCTACGATGGGTTTGGCAATCTACGCCAATGTCAAAAAGCTAATAAACGAGTTTGTTACCATTATTTTATGCTCACTCTCGTCAACTTTGACAAAATAATGCCAACGTTATCATCCGATAATGGACATTTAATAATCACTTATAAGGTCTGCAGGGGTAGCTAATCTATTTTTTGTATTCTGAATATTAATACCAGCATCATGGTGGCAGAATAGCTTTGGGGTTACCAAACCAATGACTTGTCAAGTACAACGAATCATCGCTTTCAGTACGGCGCTATCTGAACCCGGAGTTGAGAATATGTGACAAACGAAGGACTAAACGCAATTATGCTGTGGACGGGTAAGCTGGGCCGAAAACGATGAAGATAAAAAATGGTTCCTGTTTTCCTAGTTTCTGCGAAACAGCCGAACCGGTCACTTTGGAAGAACCCTTGTGGGGACCTCAACTGGACAGCTGTCTGCTCTGTGATGCCTGATTGCATTCTAGACTCGTGATAGCTAACGTGTTAATCGGATATAAATAACACTTTTGTTTGAATTCCAAAAACTGAACAATAAGCAGGATGAGAAAATAAAAACTTTAGTTCCTGGAATTGTACTCAATGCGTAAAGACAAAGTTATCATTTAAATGTGAATGTTTGATTATTTACATCCTGCTTTTCATCATTTTGAGAAATCGGATTCATTATGCCGACCAGATAAGTGAAGAAACAAGATTAACTAATTAGGGAAGTACCTGCAAAATCCACCATTCAGGCAGGCGTCAGGACTCAGACAGTTGATGGGTTCCTGTTTCGGTGGCTGTGGATCTCCACCATTGCACCAGCAGTCAACTGAAGCCTCAATAACGGGACCAATAGCGCTAACACCGGGTGCAGAAGACGTCAAACCAGATGATGCGTCTGCTTCTGAGGGTATGTTAGGGGTTTTCAACCGGCTTCTGCATCCTCGACGGTTACAGACAGACACGGCAGCTGCTTCTGTGGCGCATTGCATATCCACAGACCCGGCCAATCCGTTGACCGTATTAGCTAAGCTGACTTGCATGCTGCTATTGCTGTCTCTCAGTGCTGCATTGTAGACATCAGCGTCGTTGAGAATTGTATCTATTATTCTAAATTTTTTTAACTTAGTAATAAAAAGGTCTGTTTCAAGATGCTGCAATAGTAAATAGAAACAATGTCTGTATGTGGAGCAGATATAGAACCCGACCTTGTGTAAAGTTAAAAGCGATCTCAAAAAAGAAAAATGAGACTGAGTTGGGAAAAGAGTTAAGAGGAGGGACCGATGGGCATGGAACTAGCTGCAGAGCATTGATGAGCCTTTTAGCAGTATCAATTTTGTGAATTAACAAAGTGGGGAAAAAACTGCGTGCATATCGAACTTTGAAGTGTAAAACCCCACTTTTGAGATTAGATATCATCCCATCCTGGGGAAGAACCATTGTCTGACCACTTGTCGTTTTCCAAAGTACCGACTCGATGCTATCCAAATAAATTTATACTGTGGTCAACTATGGGTTTCAACATCCAAATGCAACATTCGGAATATTTCCAATCGCCATTCTTATAATGAGGACGTCCATTCTGCCAGTCATTTTAGCCACTGCCAATCAAGGCGAATATTCAAGCCGAGTGCTTACCTTCCAGGTACCTCAAACGGAGACGCATGTATCCCCACAAATACGTTTAATGCTTCACCGATTGAGTTAGCCGGAAAAACTGTGATAGATTCCATACTCGTCTCCAATTTCTTTGCCAGGGCATTAATTAGTCGCTCTCGCGGTGTCGACTAGCATGAAAAAAAAACTTGTATTACTGATATCTGTATGGATAGCGGATGGAAGAAAAACGATGGAACTTACTGTGAAGACATTGGCCTGGTTGACAAACCATGACAGCGTAGCCTTATCAACTCTAATGAGAATGCCATTTGTGAAAGCACTGCTAGGCAACCAGTTGATTTGAACACTAAGTTCACTTGATGCATTGGGGAGAGAAGAATCAAATCGTGTTGCAACCTCAGCTTTTACCGAAAATTTACCTGGCGGCGATGCTGTGCGTAGGTAGAGAAGACCGTCATCGTTTACCCTAAAAGGGATTGCACCATTCAGGACAAAGCCTTTGTGCTACTGAACAGACTACAACTTCACCTATAAAGAACATTCAAGTCAGATGGAAACTTTTGAGCTTGCTGATATCCATCAAAATAGAACATTTATGTGGTAGGTAAACGCCTCAGATCAGTCAAAATCGTCAATGAAGACAAGATGGTGGGAAACACTAATTCATGGTATATCATGGAACCGCAAGCATCTTTGTGTCTAAAAGATTTGAAGTACAGTGCGACACAGTGATGGAAAATTTAGCTAATCAACAGTAAGGCATTTGAATGGTGTAACTCCTTCACATGTGATGGGTCGGTGAAGGTCAGGGCCATGGTACATCCGTTTTTGATTAAGTGCAGCAAGTGCTCCTGCGGAAGGGGTATTCGGTGTGTGGTTGACCCGATTGACGCAAAAATCTGTCATTTAAAGAAGCTTGAATAGGAATTAAACGTTCCGTGGGAAAGGTGGACGGAGCGCTCACAAGGGGTAGGTATTAGGAAAGCTTTCCAACTCAGACAGGAACAGATGAGTTGAATGGTCCATAGGGTCAAAAATAACCATTCGATAAGAAAGTTTTGGATTCTCTGGATTTCTTCTTAGCATATAGAGAAATGAATATAATTCCTCATCTACGACTTCGGCAAGGCGACAAAATCATGAGGAAGTGGCACAGATGACTAAGAAAACTGAGTTGCCCTTAGCTAGTTAATCTGTACAGACGAATTCTACCAGATGGAAACTTTATGTACACTTATTTGCAATCCTGGAAAGGAAGTTTGTGGCAGATAACTTCAGACTGAGATCCCAAAAAATGTGTTAAAAGAAATGAAATAATTATGAGAATATCTAGCTTCAATGCACTAAATCTCCAACAAGTGACACAAAATTGTTTCAGTGAATCGAGGGGAGCGTGCCATTGAATAAGCAATTTCTTGCTTACTTAAACATGAGATTGTTCTCGTCTTCCGGCATAAAATTGAAGAATCGGTTGCTTCTGTCAGAGGCAAACCGCTCTGTAACAGGCATCAAGCCGATCGGCAAATTGGGTAGCGCATTCGTGTCTTTAAAAGGAAACAAAAAAGGGTTTGCAGAATGAAAAACTCAATGCTGGTTCTTTTGAATTAACTGTTTATTCAACTTACATGGCCAGTACCACACATCTAGAAAATTTAAAGAAATGCATTAGTGATTTTTCTTGAAAAAAACGAGAAACCCCCCCCCCCCCCGGAAGCAAATACCTCCAAATGCAGGATGCACTCGAGGCGATTGGCTACATTTACGCCACTACACAGCTACCACAAGGAAAGAACATGACTCACCTGAAGGTATGAATGCGTCCAGACTTCCGAGAGCATTCGATGGTGCCAGAGGCTTGCTAGTGGTTACTGTCACTGTCAGCGTGGAAGTGGCTGTTCTTGTCAAGTGGGGCAGTATGGCGACAATAGGCACGGGGAAGCAGGACATTCCTTCCTCCTCTCGCGAAAGAGCGGTTCGCAGACCGAGGTTGAACTTCCCCTCAGTCTGATTGACGATTTTGAAAAGTTTGAAAGCCTGAGCTGATTGCGTACCAATCTCATAGGAGATGCTAGCTCCTTGATCTGGATAGTCCAGATCCCTGGAAAGAGAATATCATACCATTCTAGTCCAGCTGTCTACACTGAAAAGAATGTGATTTTATCTGCTGGCATACTTATGGCGTCGGGTGAGACAGTAGGATCAAGATGTCATTATGGTCGTAAGCGGGCTAAAAGTCAACAACTAAGCTTCAATATATAAGACTTACATTGCCTTTATTTTGTTTGGAACTATGAGTGTATCGGCAGGAGAGTTGTCCGCAACAGTATAGCCCTCCAGTGCATCACTTTGTAGCACAGGTCCCTTCGTGATAACGGTCAAGGTCATCGTCGTGGTGGAGGTCAGTGAGGGCTCTTGCCTATCGTTTACGTTGACGACCAGAGGCCAGCGTACCCTTCCATCCGTTGACGAAGGCAAAATTGGGGAGGGGACGGGTGAGGTGGTTGGGTCTTTCAGCAGATCCAAAAGAGTATCTCTGTTGAGACGCGAGATTAGTTGAACGCGTGCCTTGAGAATTGAAAAACGTACAGATGAAGTAGTTTACTCACTGAACGAACTAGTTTTAAGCAAGCGCTGAAGTAGATTTGCCATTTGAAATCTATTTTAACAGTCTTACAGACTGATCACTAATCGCATCAATCCCGAAGATTCCGCCGGCAGAGGACTTGGAATCAAGATGGAACCAAACACTCTCACTAGTCACAAGATTCACAAGAGTCAACAGTCCCGAGGTCCCATCTACAAGCTCGCCCGGACCGGAAGTTGGTTGTAAGTTGATAACGGGAGGCTTGACATTGCTCGCCGTAACCGTGATTCGTACTTGGCAAGTGGCCGTGTGAATGAGATCAGAGTCGAATACTATTATAGTAAGGTTTTGAGGTTCCGGAGGCACTGATGGCTGGGTTTCGAAAGATAATTTCTGCAGGGGCTGTGGAAGGGAGAGATTTATTAAATGAAGAGCAAATGAAGTCTTGTTAAAATTCACTAAATTCCTCACTTACCCGGATACCACAGGCTTCGATTGTGGAACTGTAAACTACATCAAAGTAGCTGTTTTGTGCTGATAAAACACAGGAATGCTTCCCCCAATCTGAAATATCACCATCCTCAATGAAGATTTCAAAGAACTCCACGCCCACATTGGTACTCTCAGTCACGGTTATGTCAAATTTTCTAGAAATACAGATGACTAGTTAGTTGGACTATTAAGCAGGCGGGTTTTTGAGACCCCCAGGAGTGCTTCTACGGCCTTAGAACACAACAGGTCACTAAAAGAATAAATTTGCTTTGAATGGCTGAAACCGGAGTGACTGTGAATAAAGCAGTTGGGATTGCGGATGCATTTTTCAGTTACCTCAATCTATGCTTAATGGAGAGGCATCTGGGACAATGCCAGACTGGAGCGACTCCTTCATGACTCAAGTAACATTTTGAAGCCCTGAGAGAGGCTAGGGCAGCGCCGAACCAGGAACGGCGAATACCGCATAATCTACATTCACCGTGGACCATCGTCTGGCTTCGAGCCAATTAATTCATACGCAGGGGCAATTGTACCACAAAGAGGACGAGAGTGATCACTAAAGTGGAGGTTAAATGTCCCCTCGCTTAAGATAAAGTTTGATTACCACCGACCACCACTGACTACGTTGTGGTGACTAGTTCAGTGGGGCGATTACTACAAGTGTCAAAGGTGAAGTTTAGACCCAAGATCCTTTCTTTTTAAAGCCACGCTTCTTTAATTCTAATTCATTTATTCAGTCAGCATCAAAATCAACTCACTGTCCTCCGACGATGGTAGGAGGTGAATCATTGACGTCGGCGATAACGACAGTTAGAGTTCCGGTAACAGTGAATAACTGTCCACTATTTGCAGCGGGCACCTTGTTAGTTGCAACGATGGAAATGTATTGGGCAGGCAGTGTCTCTGTTTCGTAGTCGAAAGACTAAAGGCAAAGTACATCAAATGCGTTCCCACACTAGTCCCGCCACACCTGAGTGTTTTCAAAAGCAATTGGGGAAGTAACAAGATGAGACCAAAAATATCCAAAAATATCCGTATAATCTTCATTTAATAAGCACAATAGAGATATTTGAGTGATCACCATATAGAGCATGAATCACAAGGACGGAATACGCGGATTAAAGTGTGAAACCTGAGGTGTCACGCACATGTAACACTTTATACTGAATTTTACTCAGTAGGCGTAATTAACCGGACTTACGGTTAGAGGAGTAAGTGAACCGGCCTCAGTGATTAGGAAATTTTGATTACTTTCAGTAGCACGGTAAGTTGAGGCAGCATTGATTCCAAAGTCTGCATCTGGTGCCAACAAAGATGCGCATACCAAGCCCACTGCCGAATTCTCGGGGCAAGCGACCATTGAATTGGGGAAAGGCCATCGTGGATATTGATTGTTGATGTCTTCTAGGTAAATACGTACCACGGCATAGGCGTACCCCTTCTGGTTATTCGCCACCACAGAAATACTAAAGACCTATTTCACGGACCAATCAGAATTAAGTCAACGGGTACAGATAGAAATGTCTCTTCTTGTTTCAAGAGAAAAAGCAAAATGGCATAAGTCCTGCAAAGTCTTCCAGCAAAGATACTATGACCTATCGTGGATGATGTTAGTATTTCCAGGACTCGAGACGATGATACGTTCGTACACGGGTGACAATCCCGACAGTCGTGTTTCTCTCCTAGCTCACATCACTTCAGTCATTCTCATTAACATTCAAGCGCCTGGTCTACTCACTAACAAAGAACGAGTCATTCTGTGGTAAACGGCCCACTTCAGCACACTAGGTACCAAGACTGGTGATCGAGATTCCAACGCCGCCCAACTGCAATATAGAATCGCTTGATGCTAGACACGAAAGATTATTTAGTCGTGTCGTAATATTTAGTAGACTTTTGATCACTTAAAATCCGCCACATTTATAAAATTAAATCGTCAAACGTAAAGGCAGGATGTTACGTAACTCTTACCGGCTGTCCAACTGGTTTGTCCCTCGGCATTCCCCTAACAATACTTAGATTTCCTGTATTTGGATCTATGCTGAAGTAGTTGATGAAATAGCCACTGATTGAGTAGGTCACCTGTTTCGGTTCATTGGGATCACTGGCTGAGGGCTGATTGGCCTGAAGAAAGGTGACACTTGAGGAGCTCTAGCCGTTAGATGCAGGCAAATTTGGAAGCCCAAAAACAACTGGGATTTCCTGATTACATATTTCTAAATATGGTATGGTATGGAGCAATAACTCACGAGATCGGAGGCTTTGACCGTAGAGAGTTCAGTTACAACGTTGGTGTAAACAGATTGCGTAAACTCTGGCAAGCGTTCATTTGAGGAGAGGATTTTGATCATCACCGATTTGTTCACCTTATGTACTCCGTCATTCACAAGGACCATGTATGTTTGATTCTATGAGGCATGAAAAAGAAGACTGCAGGTCATAAGATGAACATGGAATGCAGATGTACTCAGACAGACGCATGAGCTGTGGCAATGTCATTTGAAGATTTTGATTTCAGACTTAAAACATGGAGTTGTGAATCCGATTTTAGCCAGAATACGTACATATGCAGTGGCCAAGGCAAGTGGTCGAACGACTAGGATTTCGCCACTGGAGGAATTGATAGCAAAATCGAAAAAGCTTCCTTCCATCGTATAGACAAGCACTGATGTCATGTCGGCGTCATTTACACCAATTGTACCTATCACACTCCCAAGATTGGTGGACTCCAAGGCACTGAAGTCCCTCGTAGTTGAGACAAATTGAGGACTCTGATCATTCTGGTCCAACAGGAATACAGTAAGGGGTAACTCAGCTGAAAAGGCATGAACATAGTGATTAAACAATATCGCTTCTCTGTCACCAGATTCTCAGTCCTTTCAAGTGGACTTAAATGTCAAAAGCGCCCAACTTACCTGCATTTGGTAGACCCTGGTTACCTTGTAGTGAAGAGAGATCGCTGTCTTCTGCCTTCACCTTCAGCACGTAATTCTTCTTCTTTTCAAAATCCAGTTGATCAGTCGTGGTAACCAATAAGTCTCCCTTGATTTCAAAATTAGCAGCGTCGGTGGTTTGCATCAAGGAATACTTAACCTGCAATTAGAACAGGAGTAAAACAGAGTTCCTAGGCTGCGTATGCCTTAGGCATGAATGCAGTCACTTCTGTTATCCACACCTGCAATTTTCATGTCATAATACAAGATGATGTGGGGGGAGAAGGGACAGTTTGGCGTTTCTCTTTAGTCCAACAAAGTATCAGGGTAGTGGATTTTTCTTTTACCTTGTTGAATTCCGGTGTTGGATCCAAGTCCACAGCAAACAGCTTCAACACCTCCGTTCCTACGGGAGAATTTTCAGGAAGGCCCACCTCGGACAGACTTAACTGGTCAATAAACTGTGGCACCATGTTGTTCACATCCTCCAATTCAAAGGTCATCACCACGTCAGCGCAAATGTCACCATAGACCGGATCTGTCGGCTGTTGACAGGCTCGGACTCTCACAATGTAGCGATGGACTCTTTGGTACAGGAAATTAGAGCCCGAGTAGATACTCAGTGTGGGTCTCCCTGTGGAAGGGTAAACAATCTTGCTGGTAAACGGTGGCGGACTGTTAATCCAACCGGTCTGTTCAAAGTCCCCCGGAATGTGCGTGATGGAATAGTCGTAGGTGGCTCCAGGCCAGGGCATTGCCACTATTCGAGCTAGTTCTTGATTATCTCTATCCTCCCGGAACTTTTGGACCCTGTTTGAATCCATTGAAGCACAATTTAAACATTTTTTTGGAAGTCAGACACCAAATACCAGCTGAAGCGGCTTACGCGAATTCAATTCTGATAACTGGAGGAAGGAGCTCAGGTGTGTTAAATGTAATAACGGTAACAGTGGCGAATTGCCATGTCCTCCAGGTTCCAACTAAGGGGACGGGATTCTTTGCTCGGACTTCAAACGTATAGGATGACTGAAAACAGAATAGAAAGGTACGGTGCTTAATGTACTACATGAGAGCAGTAATTACCGTTGAATAATGTTGTCTTAGTGTACAGCCTAGTTGGTAATGATGTGGGCTATTAATAAGTCTGTCAAGTGCGTCGCCGGGTTTCCTGAAACAGAGGCTGTGTGGCGGCAACCCTATAGTAAAATTCTCGATTTAATACTCCAGAGGGCTATGTTCAAAAATTGAACTAATCCTTTCATGTCCCTTCCCCGTAGAGTCCTCCTCATGATCTAATAACCACAGCAGGTCGAAGATTATCCGCATTGAGAATTCAGCACTCCAGCCAGCGGCATCAAAGGTTTCCACACTGGAGTCGTCGTTGCCCTGTCATTCTGGTTGGGACCCCGATAGTGACCGGAAGCTCTTCACTGGGTTATCTCCTACCATTACCTCACCCCCATTCCTCCTCTTATCGCGTCATAGTCGAAAGTGGTGCATGCTTGGCTGGATTAAGAGGCTGGGAAGAAATTGGTTTCCAGCCCATACAAGATTCTCCAATAACTTGTTATGCAGCATCAGCAAAAAAATTCGACATGACATTCAAAGTTTGAGAGGTCCTAGTCAGGAGGATGTACCAAAGCGGTGCATAATTTGGCGTGAAGAGTTAATCTACACCCGCATTAACTGGGAAGATAAGGTGTTGGTGAAGAGTGGGTGAATGAATTACCCACACATAGCATGGAAGAGTAAGTGACTGACAATCCGCCTCAAGGGGGATCCATTTGTGGTTCCTCGATGACTGACTATATGATTGACTGCCGTAGTGCACCGCAAGGTTTCGTTGATGGATTACATACCTCTGTGACCACTTCCGTGTACGATCTCATCCATTGAAGCCAATGCTTTGTGTCTTGTGAACTGCATACGGGATTGTCAGTTGGAAATTTTTACTGAGGATCAAACAATCCCACCTGAGGTGTCGATATTCTCGATACAGGAAGACATTTTCCAAGGCGCAATACCTCAAGGCCATTGTACAGTTACCGGTGGAAGGACCTACGTTTCATTTCTATCCAGTTTCGATTTTTTAGTCGTTTGTACCGACTTGTGAATCCAAGTGGCGGTTCTGTCTACTGATAAGCTCCGATTTTGGTGCCACTCGTGCTAAGGTCTGGGATTGAATCCCTTATACTCCATGGCACTATTTACCCTCAGCTTTGCTTAGTAAAGTTCGTAATGAAAAGAAAACCATTTCCTACCTCAAGCTAGTCAATCCATCAGCCCACATGACACCTTGCCTATAATCTACGTGAAAGCGGTGACGAACCCTAAAATGGATCATCTTTGAAGTAACTTGTTGGTCATTTGCCAACGCAAATCATACGAACTATTCTGGTTAGCAAACGGCATACTCGGTGGCTTCTGGGAATGAAACATATGAATGTGCATATCTGTACTTGTTGAGATGCTGACCCACATTAAATAGCGCCCCATTTACGGCGATTTCACCGGTTGTTTGGTTGATAGAGAAAGGCGTCACGTTGGGTGATTCGAGTTCGTAGATAATTTCTGCATTCGCGGTACCGGCTTGATCCAAGTCAACTGCAACCACTTGGAGGATGGAGGCTGTGGGATACTGGCTGAAGTCGTAAAATTGCTGAACATATGCAGTGTAATTAATGGGATCGAATTGGGGAGGGTAGTTGTTAATATCCTTGATCTCCATACGGAAGTTGCACAGAGATTTGAGTTCGGGCACGCCTGTAGATGGAAGACCAGATTCAACGAAAAAATTTTACAGCTTTAGACCGCTTTAAACTGAGATGACAGAAACCCACCCCAATCGTAGACCGCCACTGTGAAGTAGAGTTGGTCGGGCAGTACCCCACCAAACTGGTCAGCGGTGCGAAGTAACGGTTTAACATTAGAAATTGAGCCGTTTTCTTGGTTAACTTGAAGGTAGAGATTCGGTCTTGCAAATACCGTATTGCCGATCAGTTCGTAGCGAAGTAGTGTTGCTGCGAGCACCGGATCATCCTCGTCTGTTGCTGTTACCTATTGAAGCAATCCACAGAAGACATATCAACAGTACAAAATTTAAGGGCACTTTTTTTCAGATTTTTGACTAACCTCTCCAATGCTAGTTCCAGCGGGTGCCAACTCTTCAAGCGTCATTATGGCCGGGCATTGAGTAAATTTAGGGGCCACAAAATTTTGATCCAACACTTTAACAATAATCTCGACAGGCTCACTCCTCAAACTCTTTCCAGACGGTGGACAACCTGGACAAGTTCCATCATCCATAGCTCCGACCAATAGGGTGTAGGTCTTAAGTTCAGGCATGGAGATCAACGAGATCTCACCTGTGATAGCATCGATTTTGAAAGGATCCTGTTTGTCCAGTGGACGGTTGGTGACTGAAATCGAAATTTTAAACGCCTGTTTATTGTTTTATGGAGGTTATTTAACCCAAAATGAGGCACAACAACTAACCAGTCTCTACAAAGAAATAATTTACATTCCCACCGTCTTCGTCAGTAGCACAAATCTGAGCAAAAGGAAGGGCCTCAACAGCCCTCTGGCGGAAGATTTCCAACGGTCCTAGGGGAATAATGTTAGGAGCATTGACATTGGCGTTTTGAACCATCACACGAATCAGGGTACTGGCGCTTGCGCTTTCGTCCGAAGCGACCAATTCAAACTCGTAGAAGGGCCGACCGATCGGCAGGTCGGCAAAACTCAATTGGCTATACAGCAAAACGCAATGATACTTGTTTAAGGTGTCATCGAAAATTCGATTAGAAAAGGAAATTGTGACTCACTCAGCTGTCATGATCTGCGCTGAACTTTCCGGCGTCCCAACTACGCGAAATTTTGCGATATCGGCTCCTTGGAGCTTGTAGTTGTAAACTCTGTTGGCTGGTGATGTATCTCGATCACCAGGAGTCACTAAAAGTGTCATTTACACCTTGGTTAAGTCGTCTGTCTCCTTTTGTTACCTGTTAACTTTGGTCGTGTTTAAGTCGACACATAGGGCGTGCTTCCACCATGACTACGACCTTCAAGTCTTTCCATACTTTAATAGTAAGCTTTGTCAAGACAGAAGTGAATCCAATCCTTAAGGACAAAACTTGTACTTTTGTTACCATCTACCTTGGACGACTGGATGTCCAGGAGCTGCATAAGGACTGCAACTTTTTGTAAAAAGGATCGATTTTCAAAGAATTGAGTTCAAGAGTAAAAGAATGCTTGCTATATGGCCCTTGAATTGAGCCACGCAAAATAAACGCTACTACGTTAGCAGTTGGCTGCCAGAATATGCTGGCTGTAGGAAGCCGCGCAATCTCAGCCTCTTCTTGATAAAGCTTGTTCCAAAGAGGACGCAATTATCAGAAACCCTAACCAAATTTACTACAACAGCCAGACAGCCTCCTGCTTTTCCATCGACTCTTCATGACGAAACAGAAGAGTGGTCAGAGGGAGAGGCGGGGGTCATTCTAGGAAGTATAAAAGAGACGAAGAGGAGGAAATGCTCCGCTCTTTCAGTTTCTCAGTACAATTATCACAAACCATCCATCCGCATGGCTACGCTTTATTATTGGGTCTTTAGGGACGCCCTGGGATGCTACATACTTCTGTAGGAGCAGGTTAGCCAGCGGAAATATCGCATTCGACAACTACCAAAAAGGACTAGCAACAAACTGAAAAGGGCTATGAATCGAATGCGCCATTTGGTCACATTTAAAAGTGCCGCAGAACCATTTCAGCCTTCAAGAAGTTGTCAAATTCACCTTCGAGAACGACAGTCCCGACTTGGACGGTTTCGAGAATGAGTTCTGACTGATATTCCGCCAACTCGAAAAATGGAGGATTGTCATTCGTGTCAATGATGTTGACCACCATCTTTAAAAAAAAGGGTGGATTTAGGTGGATCCACAATGGCAAGAGTAAGGATGATGGCTTACGAAATATTTAAAAGATGGTGCGATTATGCTACTTGAAAATTTGAAGTAGTACCCACATTTTTAAAGAGCAAAATAAAAAAATTGTGCAGTTGAACCTACCAAAGCGGTGGTCGAAAAGCCATTATGGACGCGCGCCTCTATGAGGTAGCTCCAGGAGTGATCGAGTACGGTTTCGTAGTCGTAGTGCCGTGCGACAGTGATTCGACCGTCGCCCCCATTGTCAATTCGAACGGGCTCCTTGGAGGAATCGGGTCCTCGAAGCACGGTAAAGGAGATCTTTTCATCGAGGGAATTCAATGATCGCGCGGGGATGTAGCCCACTCTATGATAAGGGGTCAGAAGTAATAAATTTTAGGGTAGTTAGGGAGATGTGGCGTCCAATGGCCAATCGTCGTTCAAATCTCCAGACTGGTCAATAATCACCTGCAGGCAGACTTTGAGTGTGCTGATAATCACTATAAGGCCAGTGTTAATCAAACATTATAAATATGTGTCCATTAGCCAGCCACTAACCAATTTAGGTGACAAAAAGTGGCAGCTTTATGCGTGAAAGTGTGTACTATTATGACAAAACTAGTACTGAAGAAGAGTTAGGTTCCGTAGACACCTAAGCACGAGAAGACTTCAAAAACACAGCATACTGGTAGAGCACTCAGCCACTCGACTGTTGAGCGATCTCTAAGTCAGTGGAGCACTCGGATAATCAACTTTTCGTGAGTCCCCTTGTGGAGGTGAGTGTTTGGGAAGTAAAGAGTTAGTGCACGTTGGAGATTGGGACACAAAGTAAGCTTAAGCAGGATTTCTTGGCAGTACAAAGAAATCTCCCCTGTTGAAGTTTGCAGATGGACGATATAAAACAAGGTTTCAAAATGATACATTAAAAATTCCCATAAATTCAAGTGATTTACATCCTCGAGATGCACAAACCACAAGTTCTGACCTGCGTGACAACCGCTACACTCCAGTTTACAGCCGTGGCCTTTGTCACGCCCATTTGGTCCAAGACACGACCAGTTGGTGCATGACTTAAATTTACATTCACAATGAGATGTCTCCAAATTTGTAAATGAAATTACATGGTTTCTGCCACCAATTCCTCCGAGTAGTTGAACTGAAAGATTGGTGCTGGAAAGGCCACGGGTTGGAAGGAGGTGTAGACCCACAGTAGCATGTCAGCAAAACTCGTCTCCGGTTTGTCTGCATTCAAATCCACAACTCGAATGCTAAGTTTGTATACGTGGTTCACTGGAAAGTGCGCCTTCCCCACCGTTGTAATGACTCCCTTAAAGAAGAAGGAAGAGGATTCGGTTGTTACCCTGACACACGGGATGCGTGGAGTCCTTCGTCTTTGCGGTTCTGATAGTTAATCTGGTGCCATGTATTTCAAGGGGCTGATGTCTTGCAATCGTGCATTTAACTAGGGGGGTGCAACTACAGCGGTTCCGTGAAAATCCGCCCATGTCTACAACCCTTCAACCCTTATTCAAGACCGCCAATGCCTTACCACGCCCTCCACGAATAACTTGATACACTGCATCGCATACATAAATCAGGAACTCGGACCCCACACCTTTCAAAATTGCTCTGTAACGCTCAATCGTGCGACTCGCAAAAAAAACTTTGGAACGTCTTCTTTCATTTGGCGTCAGAAACTGTCGATCAGTTTGACTGAAAATTCACACCTCTTGGGTTTATATCCTGGGGAGAAATCCGAGTAAATTTTACATGGTAATAGATGCCAGCGTGTGGTAAGCACCCTTCGTTCCTCGATTCACAGCCGTTTAAAATGGGTTCTTTTGTGGTCCTTTAACACAGCTGCAAATGACACTATGGCACACAGTAAAGAACTCTTGGGGTGTAGTTGGTGTGTCAAAGTGACCGACCTATAAAATAGACGCCTTTTAGCGTACCGTCCTCAATACGCCAACGATGGTTGACAGTTGATTGCGAGCGCTTTACTCACGCAAACCTGCTTCAACACGCACCTCTAGCGGACACGACATATCAGCCTTAATCATCACTTCCCCGCGGTGTCGATCGTTACAAGGGTCATGAAAGTTTTTAGCGCAAAATGGAAGCTTTGTGAAAATATGAACAATAACGTAAACAAACGGTTATTACAAAACTAAAATTGGCTATAATCGTTTGAGATTATCTGTTGTCAATCAAGTACCGACTTATTTTGAGGCAAGTTGCAGCCAAGACCTAATGACCGTAATCAATATTATTATAAGTAAATATTACATAGCAATCTAAAGGAAGTAGAAGATTTTTTGCCACAAAGTGAAGGCATACAGCAATTGAAAAGTGTTTTGGTGTTTAAGACAACCACTGGAGGGGTAAACAGCATCATTTATTTTCATGTGACTCAATAGATCCTTTCAACCGAAGTACATAATAACTTCACAGATTGAGCTTTCATGTGACCGTTTTAACACGCAAGTCATTTTTAAAAGATAACTATGTGACGTACCCAAAAACTTTAAGGAATTTGTTAACTGGTAATGTTCTGCTTAAAGAAGGAAATTCAAAAACTACCGAAGTTGGCGAAACGTAGAAACGCTGGGTCGTTGAAACCTCTAGTCCAGGGGTAAATTGATATTCTAATAATGCGTTTAAATCGCCATCAGTTGCTTCGGCTTTGAACACCCTTGTACCAGGTTTTGTTTTTGATTCTTCAGCTAATACAGCTTTTGCTACTGATGAGGGGTAATTTGGCCAAAATGGGACAAAGACAGGTGGTTCATCATTTACATCCCGTAAATGCACGGCAACTAAAAATTCACTTGACTTCCGAACGCCTATAATCAAAAAATTATTCACACGATCAGAACAAAAATAATAAATTTAGACAAAAGGCAGGTTCAAATGAATTAAAGATATAGTGTAAGCAGCAACCCACAAGACACTTCCTAGATGTTCAGCTATAGTCAAGTCAAAATGTGATAAACTATGATAACGTATCATGAAACATTAATACCGCTTAAAATAGCAATCTTTACCCAACAATTTATTGGGAGAGAACACCTTGACGTTGACGGTAAAAAAGGGTTGGCTCTCGTAATCAAGCGGCGTTTTGGATTTCACACGTAGCTGACATGTTTTTTTGGAAACATACACGGGAAGATTAACATTGTCGTCGAAGAATAAGCATTGTGAAGTTGAAAAATTTACGTAGTCTTTCAAATGCAATAACACGCCCTGTCTAGTCTCAAGCAAATACAAAGATATCTGCTTTTGAACGTTAGACGAAACAAATGCAGCACCAAAAATGAGAAAGTGAAATGTTGTTAGTATCATGGGTGCTTCGAATTCTTGCCACAATATCAAATTCGACCTAATGAAGATCCTCGCTGTTGTTCGAGCCGTTAAAACAAAATATTAAAAACTTTGTCTTTAGTCTATCTAATTACAAAAGCAAAAAAAATAAAATTGCAGATTGGGTGGTTGCTGTGGTGAGGGAGAGAATATCTTGGACGGGATTCCTATGTTGGATCTGAGCTAAACGCTTCCAACACGAACAATTCATGACTATAACCTAATACCCATGCCATATAGTGAGCTCCATTCTTCCTATTTATCTGTCCCGTTAACTAAGCTTCGTCCCATTTAATAAGATTTTTGTATCAAACTCACATGGTATTGCGCACCTATTCAAATTCCGCTAACTATAAAACCTGCATGTCAGTCTAAAAACTCTAGCGCTTTTTGCCTCTATACTCGCTTTGCACACATTTCGAAATGCAAAACTATAGGGCGTTTAATAATTTATTTAGGCTCCATTAGGATTCACTTTCGCCTTATTCTATTGGTTGGCTGCTGCAAATTTCGCGGAATATCTTCTGCTAGTCCTGATAGAGTCCGTGAGTTGTTTAATGGTATAATGATTTTCGTTGCGTCTGTTCATTTTCAATGCCCCTGGAGTTTTGTGAATGCACGTGGTGCCGTTGTCGTAGACCGTTAGGATTTGACCTGAGCTTTGGAATTCGCCCAATACCTTCAAAATTGGTGCTAATTATTAGGAAGTTGCATCTGTGTAGCTCTGGGCGTAATTCTCGATCTTGCATCTAGACTGTGAACTGCATGTTATTCTCTGTTGCTGCTGTTTTACTTACACATAACATTAATTTACCACCCATATTACTGTGCAAACCTTAGAATCATGTCTGCTGCCTTCACTGACAAATGGGACGTTTCGCCTGATTCTCGTCGAGTTCGCCACGGTAGGCAGGATTTGTCCCCACTACCTCCGACAACCACCGGGCCAGTTCCGGAAACTCGTCGCGTTCTCCTCAAGCGCAAACCCTCAACTTCGGTCGATCAATCTGGTAGCAACTTTGTCGCCCGTACCATGAGAGACGTTCTCAAGAACGGCGACGCGTCAGAGCGTGATTTAACTACCAAACGTCAGAGGTCAAGTGTTGTCGTCGTTCCCACTGCTACTTCTCCCAAGCCATCAATCGATCGAAGAGCAGTCTGCCCTATCCTTGTACGGGTCTTCTATTCTACCGATGGTCGACACACACCTCTATCCTGTTTCTCCAGTGGAAAATTCCCGCCATCTGAACTACACATCAACACGTGGTAAGGGTACAATACTCCTAGTCAGAACTGCTGTTACTTTGTGGCACAGCTCTAGTGTTCTCTAAATCCCAACAGGCTGGACGTTAACCTGAAGGACCTATCCCACGAAGTGCTATACGCCGTGAAGTCGCTGCCGGGAGGAACTGTTGCGAATAGGAGACATGCTCTGCGATTGGGCCGAAATACCCGCTTTCACTTTGCGTCAATCTACCCAGATCCTATCCAGCGTGGCTCGTATCGGAAAAGAGATCTGGGCTCTTACATTATTCACCCTAGAGTAATCAACGATGAAGAGGAGAAGGACGTAACCGGCGATGGCGATGTTACTCTTGAATCAAAGCACTTCCAAGTATATCAGAACGAGCAAACAGCATTTTCTTCGTCGTGCGACACGTTACCTCACCGCTTTACTCTCTTTCAGATTGGTGACTACTTGGACGTTGCAATTTCTACCTTCGACGAAACGCGCGGCTCGCTAGCCGAGGAAGGTAACCGCGCGAACTACCATAGGCGAATACACGATAGGAGCGAGGCCGTGCGTTTTTAATTTCGTATTTGTACAGGTGCATTTCCAAACAATAAATCTTAAGTAAAGCAAGGAGTCTATTTGCCTCAGAATAAGCAGAAATACTACTCCATACCAGTTTGGGAGAAGGAAAAGAGGTTTTAAGAAGATATTTCATGGGGACTAGACATTCGTTACGGCTACGTCCACAATGCGTAAGGTCACCAGATTGTCTTGGTACACTAAAGGAGAGGGGGTGTTAAAAAATTGTTTGATGCTCACCTCTCATTACCCGATGTCGTCTTCTTCGATGGAATTGGTACCAGAGTGAGGGATGCTGCAGAGTTTTTTCGACAACCATAGCTGTTACCAGAACATTGTTTCTTGGAAGCAGGGGTCTGCCGACAATGGAGAAATCAGCGTTTCCTGCGAGTAGGACTTTTTCTAGACGAATTCGTTCACCTGGTTCGGCCTCAAGAAGGGGTGCTTTAACAGAAATAAGGTCGTTGTTGGTGACTTTGAATTGCTTTCCAGCAAAGTGGACAACCGCGAAGTACCGGGAGGCGTTCTTGGCTACAGATTCAGCTACATTTTTACGAACCTCTGAAGAAAAAATGACAGATAAACCCACAAGGTTTACCATTGTAGACTTCGATGTCTGCCTCTGATAGGTCCTTTTTAAGTGCATCCTTATCCGGATCAATAGCAACTCTAGAGGTGTAACAATGCCGCATGAGAACCCACTTTTCTTCTTCGAGGATGCTGTACGTTTTGTTAATTTTATAGCGCCAGGGTTTTCTTGGTGTGTTTCGTCGAATCCAGTCGAACAAGTTGAAACTCAGGTGAACATTCCTACAGACGGCGGCCAAAAGTGGTTGGCTTTGGCCGGATTTTATTAAAGGAAGGATTCCGAAATTAAATAAAAGGCCGCATCCACTGTTAACGGCCATTGATATTCAAATAAACAGCTAGGTATCGAGAGGAAAAAGGAATCGCAGATGAAACTAGTAGAAGACAACTGCTTCATAAGCAAAGTTCAAATTCGAAGGTAAGTAGGTAGACTACAAACACAAAACCACAATACAATAGGCTAAATGGTACACATCACCGGAATTGAACCATGACACGTTTGATGAGTATCAGAGACAAAAAAGACATTTGATCACTGACATACTAATAAGAGCGTAAAGCGTGAAGGCCCAACCACTTGCACACCAACTAAAAAATCCCACACATAACTAGGTGTTTTGGTTAACCCATACAACTCTCCAATCGTGTAAAAAACACATTCATTTTAGGCTGAAGGATGGATAAATAAAGGCTACTGTTTTGAAATGATCCAATAATGTTCAAAATGCGTGCGATAAAGTTTTCATATCAACACGAAATAGATCAAAAGCGCACCATCATTTTGCATAGTTCAATTAATAGTAAAGTTGGGCGAAAAATGCAGCTGTGGTGCTGTTTCCAGACGGATTATAATGTATTTCCAGATGATATACCGAAACCTATAATGGGCTGTGAGAAGTATTGCCGATGAATATATGGATATCAGTCTGCGAAATGCGCTATATTTTGTACCTATTATTTTACTAAAATATGTATTATAGCTGCTGACCTTGTAAGTTGCACCAATACTAAGTGTTCTGTTAAATTAAACATTTATTTAAGTTGACTTTTGAAGAGAAATGACCGTTTTGCATCGATTACTTGATGAAGAGGACACCTTCAACCGATTGAGTACGAAAGAACGAAAGAACGCTGGCAAGTTGTAGTCCAAAATAGTGTTGCGCAAGCAAAAAAGTGCATCTTCCTTGGACCATTCATGCTCAAAGGACACAAAAATGAAAATGCGTGTGCCATATGCAGTCGGCATATTGTATGCAATAAACAGTACAACGTTATTAAAAAATTATATAGGGACCATAGAAATTTATTGAAATATCAATTAAAGCAACGATGAAAAATTGAATTTTTCATGGCCATCCAAGTCGATATATAGCTAAGCTCTTAATAACCAAGAAAGGTATTCTTTGATAAAACAACCATACAAGATACTATGGCTTAGGAAGAGCGTAATACCGCTTCAAATAAGCAAAACTATTCTGCGATTCCAGTTTTGTAAACTTAACGGCGTTTCTATTCTCATGATGTAAAGCATTAACCGCATTTTTTTACAAAAGAGGTATGCATATTTAGCACACAGGAGCTAAAATTTGTGGATTTTATTTAGCGGGACACAATGATGCGTCATTCCTAATATCCTAGGTACTTGATTGCCATTATTTACTGCATTTTAGTGCTCAGCATAATATGCAAGACATTTTTGGTGCTAGTTTTTTAAATTGAACCATGCAAATCAAAAAAAGCAAGAAAATCTATGGTTTTTTGCGTCATCAACGATTGCTCAATGCTGTACCATGCTAAACTTTAAGCATCCGTAAATCAAGTTGACCTTCTCAATTTTCGCTTTCTTTGCTTACTTTGTTCACCTTTTGGTTCCATTTTATAAGGCTGCGTATTTTACGCACTTTTTACCCGGACTATTTGTTTATTTAGGCCACGCGAACGTGGTAATATATACCCCGCACACGTCGTCCCCCTTTTAAAGTTTTGTGGTGGCTGTGCACGTTTGCTGCTTTCGTTATTTCTGAGTACTTAGATCAATTTACGATAATCTAATCTTAAATATTATTTCTCGATGACATGACAGAGGTCAGAATTGTTCCACGCGATTCTACATATCATTTCATTGCTAATGATTCAAATTTTACCAATCCGAAACCTGCCTATCGCACTACATTTCCTTCACCTAATGGAAGCTCCCGACTTGCCACTCTTGCTCAAAGGTTTCGTGAAAACTGGTTAAAATGTAACCCATCGTTTCGTGACACTGACGATTCCCTCACAAACCTAACTTGGCTATTCGTAAGTTGGTTATTGGGCATAATTTTTTAGGATATGAGCCCCTTCTCACTCGAATCTGACGGTCTTGGTGCAAACAAAGGCAACAAATTTGTTGCTGACCGTCCAACAGGTTTGTTTTATCCACTGGCACTATCTTCTTAGTCTTCACAAATGCAAAAATTTCTTGGCATCCAGCACACCCCTACGCCGGTAGTTTACTGGATCCCCAGGTTAGAATGGATTATAGAACAAAGTGGACTGGAAAACCTCCCTTTTCTTATGCTTCTCTAATCTGCCTTGCCATGAGAGAATTGGGAAAACCCAAGGTTACGCTGTCGGATATTTACGGCTGGATAATGGCAAATTTTGCATATTATCGCCATACTGATTCTAGCTGGCAGGTAAACAAGAAGAATTGCAGTTAGGTTTACATTTATTTACCTCCACCAACTACTTCTCTCGTAAGCGGACGTTTATTTTTTTCATGGAACCATTTTTAAAGAATTTCTCCCAAGTTAAATTCTCGAGCTCATTGCTGAATAATTGGGGTCATAGAGAAATGTCGACAATTGATTTTTTGTTGCTCCAACTAAAATTTTAAGTGGCTTTTGACGAGATTTTGTTATGCGTCATAGAGTGTAGATCGTAACAGTTTTTAATCATTCTTGAAGATGGTTTATGCTTCAAATACTTTTGCTGCCTTTGACGCAGCGAAACCGTAGCTTTAACAGAATCACCATCCCATTTGTATGATTAGGTAAGGAAGGCGTTAGCATATTTTTTTATAAGTTTCTTTCTTACTCATATCCGGTAAAAGGAATATTTTGATTTCAAACAAATAATTTCCTGTATTTTGAACCCAACATGTTCGGTAAAGTTATTGCCAGATAAACAACAATCTGGGGTTTCCTGATGTTTGGAATAAGTTGCAGCGAAGAACAATTGCATTCAGGAACAGTTAAAATCATTGTACCCCTTAGCGCAATTACTTCACGATGCTTGGGTTATTCTGCCCTGATTGTGAATTCTGGGTCTACTAAAATATCATTTGTAGTTACCACTTATCAAGCCTGAAACTAAATGGCATAGTCCGAATTACACCTTAAGTTACTTATGAGGTTTTGTCGCTTCAGAACTCCGTGCGGCACAACCTCTCTCTAAATAAGTGTTTTGAGAAGGTACCCCGCGAGAAAGGCGAACGCGGTAAAGGGGGGTTTTGGCGAGTGAATCCGCGACATGCGGACTGGTTGGAGGCTAACTTGGCCAAATGTCGTCGAGCTGCACCGCCTCCAGGGCCTCCTCCTCCAATTCCGCGGTCTCTTCTTCTTGAAAAACAACAGGAACAACAACAGCAACAACAACTGCAGCATCACCACCAACCACAGCAGCACCATACAGATAGCATCTACCTCACCTTCTCACCAACCGCTTCACAAACGGCACCATTGCCTCAACAGCCACAATCACAACAGCATCATGCCTCAACACTCATCTGCTATCAGTCGGTTAGTGTGCCTCCAGATGTGTCAAATGAGGTAGAGACAGTTACCGTTAAAACAGCGTCCGAGGCTTTTCAACAGCACCAGGTACAGTCGCAAGTGCAACCACACGTGCGTCGAAGAAAGACACCACCTTGTTCAATGTATCCACCGGTGGAAAAGTTTGGCGGGGAACCGGATTTGGTAGAGGTGGTTCGTAAACCGCCTCCATATCCCGCTTTCTCAAATCGGAAGAGGCTGGCTTTGGCCGCATCTGCTTCTCGTCAGCGGCATTCTGTGTGGTCTCAGTCGTTGGGTCTCAAAAGAGACACTACGCGACTAGGTGTAATTGATGGGAATGGATATTACGACCAAAAGTCATGGAAATCGGAAGAGTCAGGCTCCAGGTTTCCTCACTTTCAGGTTTGTCAAAAAACATTGCAACGTTACCTAATTTCGGTTGTTAGATTTTGTAGTTTTTTTTTACTTTTAGTCTGCCTCTTCATTCGCAACACGTAAGAGACGTAACCTCGTAATGGACACTAGCGAGCCATTTTATTTGCCTCAAGCTAGAAGACAGCAGCCCACCACAATGATGGAAACTTATGAGCACAAACTTTCTACTAATGGGGCTTCCACTTACACTTTCGCGTCCAACTCTGAAGGGTCAAAGCGTCGCGTAGAGACTCAAATGAGGCAGACTTTGCCGGAGGAGCAGACGTCTCTTCTGCCGGATCATATCAGTCTACCCTGTTTGGACTCACTACCTTGCATTGCTGAGGAGCAAGATAGTATGGAGGCCAACGCCACTGCTGCAGAGTCATGGAAAGAGGACTTTTTTGACTTCCCCGGTGTCCTACCTTGGCAGACTGTATCAGCGGCTGAGGAGCGTTCCAACCTCACAGTGGAATGCAACACACCGGACCTGGAACCCACCAATCACACAGTTCAGTCTTCATCTTCCTCCAGTCCGAGTCCTCTAGCCTCTTTCGCCTCCTTTGGACAGTCAGTGGCTAGTTCAACTTCCTCAAACACGGATTCAGGTGTTGCATCACTGGTGAATCCCTCCGATGGTCTGGATCTGGGTCCACTTGATCTCGATTTTGATACGGTCTCGTCTGCACTCAATGATCTGGTCGGATCAAACAGTTGTGCCATTCCACCGATTGACGTAGATTTTGCCGAGCTGGGCGATTCCATGCCCAAGTCGCTCCAGACTCCGCCGGTGTCATCGGCGGCTATGTTTGATGCACCGTCAGAGGGTCGCGATTTCAACGATTCCACCTGGAATTTCGACGTCAATAATGGTGTTAGTGAAGGTGGATTCTTTGCAAATGGTCTTACTCTTACCTAGCGCCGAAGTGCGGAGGGAAAAAATTGCAAACCTTGCCGATAAGTTGTCAACTGCTTTTTTTCCCCCTCTTTCTCCACCTCTTCCTTGTTGGTTGATTCGCGCCTCATCTTCTAAGACTGACTTTGTGGTTTTGTATAACTTTATTAATAGTTGTGATACACTACGTGAGGGAGGTGATTGGTTACTGTCCCAACACATCATCGACCTCAGTTCATGCACTACTTGAATTTCTTCACCTTCCTACTAAACACCAAGAAGACAACTTGCTGCATCCTGTCTCCCACCCGCTCCCCTTAATTCTCCTTCACGGTTGTATAGTTCTCTTTTAAATCGGTTAATTTTAATTTTGCAAACCGCGCGCCTCAAGACATAATGGTAATACAAGAAATAGGTGAGAAAAAAGGTCAAGACAGTGCGGATTGCGTCTTCAAACGTTGCGTGGGTGCTGATTATGCACAACATTTTTTCCCACTGGGAAGAAAAATATTCCACCAAATGTGTGCTCACACCTTCGTCTTTTCCGTGTCCTAGCAGCTGTGGGAGTTTATCTATCCACCTCAAGGCATTTAATTCCACACGAGTAAGCGTGTTTGTTGCTTTCATTTGTTTGGTTTTCTCAGCTCTACTCAAATCTGGGCGTTGAGATCCCCACCTTGCTATTCGGTCGATATTATCGATTTTTTAAACAAACCTCGACGTCATTTGTGCGTGAGACAGATGTACTTTGGGCCAATCATCTACTCTCCTCCTGCGTTTTCTCCTCCCCCTCACCACTACCACGGCTTGTGCGGTGGGCTAAAAAGCGGTCGCCTTGGTTTACAACGCGACAGAGTCGAGCATCAGTTTCATTGTCAATGCCATTTTGCCTAAGCGTTTGGATAGGCTTTTGTGCTTACGTCAACGTTTACGCAGTGGTTTGTTGCCAGAGCGCAACGATGACACTTTCGTGGCATGATCGCGCCAGGCAACGGCAACTATCCATTGTTACATTTCATCTCCCCTTGGTCCCCAGAGTCGTTGTTATTGGTACTCTGAAGTTTATAAGAACCGGAAGGGCGATGCATCCGGGTCGAAGGAAAGCAGTTTAGGCGTGACCCAACTTTCACTGCCAATGACTCAAATAAGTGAATCATCGGCTAAAGATGTCGTGGCCGCAGGTTCTCAAATGAGGCGCGGCTGGCCAGAATAGATCCTCCAGTGTCATAAAAGGCTACTTGTACTTTGATGGGGCGGTTCCCGATAGGTAAGGCACGGGAAACGGTGCCGCCGCCCCACGACTGATTGTGGTACTGTGATGTTTTTCAGTCTAGTTGATGAAGAGCTTTAAAATGCCATGCAAATGCTAAATATGAGGGTGAATTTTGCTTGGATGGAGCTAATTTAACCTCGCATAACTTGAGCTGGCGACAGTGGTTCGTGTCTTTTGGGCTGGTGCGATCACGACGCCATTGCATCGTCGTCACGTTTAAAAGAACTAGCTATCCGCCATTTGGATCAATTTGTGGTTCACTAACTTCACCTCTAACAGGCTTTTTTTAAATAAATTGTCTACTTTATCATCACACCGACGTTAGGCTCACTCAATTCGTTTCTTATCAATAACGATCCCTTCAGATATGTATCCTAGGCACTACACAGTTGGGATGCAGTAGAAGGAGTTGGCTCCACTGTCTCCAAACTCATCCTCCTTTCAAGTTCCTTGCAGAAGACTACTTGGGGGTTATGGTTTCAACGAACACTGCACTACTTCCAGGCCGAGTGTAAGCTTAGGCGCGAGGTAGAGAGAGGAGGCGATGGAGGGCTGAGAGGGATATGGAGGCAATCGCATCGTGTTTATGTAAGTGTATGCTAATCGCCGAGATTCTGCATAATCGTATGGTTAGGGGTCCGTAATCGGACGGGCGTAGGAGGGGATGTGCACGTGGAGTGAGTGCGACTCCCCTTTATTATGCTAATGCACAACAGGGAGAGACGAAGTGGATGAATGTTGGCAGAGGAGGGGATGCGAGAGGGGAAGGTGTGAGTCGGCATGATTCGCTTTCCCCACATCCCAGCACTGCATCACTGGTCTCTAGCCGCAAGTGTAACTACGCGACCTCTTCAACACGGTCCTAGCCAGGTAGTGATTGGCACCCATTAATGACATCGGGGAGAGGCACTTTCTCGAAGTAGTGGAATCACGACGTATAACCTTCTTCAGACCAAGTGACACTATAACAGAGGAGGAGGCTGTACGACAGTCACCTGCTTCATCATAAGTTTTGGCCACTTTTGTGGGGGTCCCGACGTTCGATTCCTTTCGCCTCTGTCGCATAACAAAGCCATCTTTCGAGGCTCAAGTCATGATTGCGTCGATCAGCTCTATGATAGATGGAATGGCAAAATCATTACATCGAATAAGTTAGAGGTTTTTCATCGTGTGAGTTTCCGTTAGTGTATGCGAATGTGCATGATAACGTCTCAAATAACCCAGCATTCGGCATTCACACTTGTGCTCACAAAAACTTCTCTCTCGCACTCTGCTCAGATTTCATCGCCTCAATCGTGCAGCAAGGCTATTGTTTCCATTATCTTATTTTATTTTGTCGTTGATTTTTTCACATTACAAATAGTTACTGTAATACTTTGTTTGTTTGGACTGCTAGTTTCGGTCCTTTGGATGGCCATTTTGTACCAGTCGGTCGGCCGACCTCCGGGTCGTGCCAACAGCCTCCCCAATCTCTCTGTTTCCAGAATACATATTCTAAGTACTCTGCCTCCTTTCACCTTAAAGGAAGTCTCAGGACGCTGCAGTTACAACTGCTAAACAAGAAGTGCTGCATTTTTTTAATGCTGGGATGAGTAGTGTTGCGTTGTGGGTTTGTTTGAATCTCAGTTTTGGTAACGGGCCGCTTGTGGGTAGGGGAGGCTCTGATACTTTGTTGCCACTAAGCGACCTGTCCTCGGGGCCATGTCAGTGAATTAAGACAGGTGATTTCCTGTCTTAATAAATGGGGTTGTGCAAATTTCTCTAATATTAACTAATTTTAAAAAATATTTTGCTGATGCACTAGCGATTCCTCTTCCTGTATTATTACACTTATTTTCTACACGCATCAAACGCTCTTCGCAATCTCGTCCTTGTGATTTATTTTTATTACTCACGAAAGTTTTAATAACAAAATGGTGGCGACTGATAAATACAAATTAAATTCAACTCAAATGTGTCCTTCGTCATCCTTTTTGTGAATTCGGCATTGTCCTTTTTTACATTGCTTCCTTAACATCCTGTGTACTGTCCTAAACATTACGTATACTTTAAACCTATCAACTAATTATTTATGCTCAGTCCCAATGTAAGGTCGTTTCAGTTCAACAACCCTTACTCTTCTTTTCCCCTGTAGACAACTGAGCTAAACGATGCTGTGTTGGGGAAAGATGTACAAAAATAGCTGTACCCATTGGAGTCTGAATCGACAACCGTAATGGCTTCAGTCACTTGTTTAAGTACTGCTATGGTTACCGATAATTTCGACCACCTGTATTGTTCCCCTCATTTCTTCCGTACGCGTCCACGTGACAAACACGAAACTGGCTGTGCTCAGCTAAGTTGATAAAGTATTGTTGAAGCTAAAAGTATCACAAATCGACCTGAAGCTAGCGGAAGAATTTTGCCACTTAGATGCTTACCCAGGCTATAGGAGCTCTAAGGTGGCGCGGCAACTATCAGTCGCCCATTGTCAAGCGACCCGTGCCCCCAAAGGGTGTAAAGTTTAGTAAAATGCGTTAAAATTCCACCATTTTAAAGTCAAAATAGAAGGGAATAAGAGTAGATTTGTTAGATTTCTAGATGTACAAAAATTCCGGGATTAAAATCTTATTAAGTTTTCGAAGCAATGATTTAGAAATTCAAATAAGGCATTTTTTTTAAAACTGGGAGCAATATAAACCAAATGAAAGCGAATAAAACTTTTGTTGCTCTAAGGATGTGTATTTGTGATTGGATTGTCATAGCGACCGATAAACATATGCTTGAATGAGAGAAAGCGAGAGAGAGGGAGGGAAGCTGTCCTGATAACGACGACTCAGCCACTGTCGTCATAAGCTATGGGGGTAGACATATGACTCAACCCATTGTTTCCACCCTGAGCCCAACTAAATCATCCTATCTCCCTCTCCTTCCCTAAGAGAAGGGGGGTTATACCTTTGCATCCCACTCATCAGCGGTCGGTTTGGATTAGTTCAGGCGTCTACCGAGGCAGGCGTCTTCTTGCTTTGATGCGGTTTCAACGTATCATGTTCGTGTTTATCTCGTGAGCGGTCTCGATGTATCCAATTGGCGCTGCGGTGGCCAGGGTAGTTGCGAACCGATACTTTAAGTAAGCGGTTAGGAAGTGCTCAGTAAATTTTTTTGCGGCAATTGCTCACGTTCATAAGCATTCTCCATCCTTCAAAGCGCCCTTAATTCACTGCAACTTATTAGGTGAAAACCATCTTTGCATTTCTTGCAAAAATTCAAGCAATAGCAATTAGTGAATTGCTGTCAAGACGTCACTACTGGTATTCCTTCTAACTGTACGCTAAACCACATGAGTCTTTCCATCCCTCACTGGTTCCGTTCGGCATGCCGGTGACGTGGAGCTCTTCGCTACCCTGACAGTTATTTTGTACACTAGGGCGAAAGCCTATAGTGTGTTTTTCTTTCACAACGTCTAAGTTGATACTTCAGGTGCTACAAATAGTCTCTTCAAACAATATGTTTTGTTTTAGACATAATATCCGGAAGAATGGGGAGCTACTGGCATTGTCCAGGGGCGTGGCCGCCCGATGGAGGCACCTTAACAGACTTTCCAAGTGGCTTATTACCAAAACCGAGAGTTAAGCAAGCAATAGGCGCATTACAGTTAGGCATGTCATACGTGTTAAGATTCAGATCAACAAATCCGACATCAGCGTTGTAAATGCGTGAAACATAAAATCACAGGAGCTAAATCAGACTTGTATAAAAAGCAGAATTAGTACCGTCAAAGTCCCTACCTTTGAAGACATTTGCGATCATTTTTAGATCTCTCCTTGCCTCCCGAATTGAACCTAGCCTAATTAATCCATTCATCACCACCGCCGTCATCATCATCATTGAAGACTGACTTAAACCTTAGATACTCATCAAAACCTCAACGACAAAAAACCCTTGGTAATTTAAGGTGTCGCATCAAAAGATCTCCAATGTAACATTATCTCACGCTATTGTTTCCTGCTACCGGTTGCCAAAGCAACAGGAGCTGGCGTGGCCAAGTCTACGTTGACATAGCAGATGCAGTGGGCGTCGACCGCGCCTCATGCATGAGTCAGTTAGCCTATGACACGAACGGAAACTGGAGCTTACTCAACGACCTTGGATAAACAGACCAGAGGAACTGACCTCCCATCTGACAACCGCTGCCCAGTTCCACATGCAGTTGCCGCGCTAGTCAAGTCTTCTACACTTAGGCTGGACATCTACGATAGGGAGTTACTTAACTTCACCAATAAAACGACTTAATCGGGTGATATGCCTAACAACGCAGCCTCTCAAGACTTCAAGGTTCTTCTCACTACCTTGATCTTACAAAACCTAGTCAAAAACTGTTCGCCCAGTATCACTCTCGATTTCGATAACTAGCTACTGAGGGGCTCTGTCTAGTGGCCAGGTCGCCACCTCTTGCCAGCAGCCCCAAGCCCTGCCGTACGTCGATAACAAACACTTCACCCAAGTATTATACCTCCTTCCATCTCCCCATCGTAACAACTCCTTACGTGAACTTCAATTTCAACCAGCGACCCGTTACGACTCACGGAAAGGCACCGCACGCCCGAAACGGTGACCGTAGTGAAAGCCACGGCTGATACCCAACGGGCAACCATGCAGCAAAATGGTACATTCAGTCTCCACCATCGCGGCAACCGCTCTGGGGGCCCAAGCTACTCTGTCCATGTCTATATTCTCTCAGCTCTCGTGCACGCTGATAACGAGCCACAGTACCACTTAGTGGCATGCCTTACTATACCTTCAGAGGATGACTCAGGGCAGTTCACAAGGGACACGTGCATCCCACGGGTATTTTAATGGTTCTACAGGATACCACAGAATGTAGGGAAGCGATCACTGACTCGATAACGAGTTACACAATAACAAAGGATAAAAAGAAAATTCAACAAGAGAGCGCGAGTAAAACAAGTAGGAAAATTAGGCTTTTGTGGGCATCACATAAGGGAATGACCACGAGAGGTGTGAGCAAATAACTATACAGGCGGAATGGAATTCAGACTGGGCGAAGGTACGACGGGCGTATCCGCAAGGAATGCGATTGGCAGAGCATAGGCATACCGGCTGTAAAAAATGGAAAGTTCTACTCAAGTGGTAATAAGTAGGCGCTATAATAGTGAGATAGACATGGACATACGTGATGAGAACGCATATACAGGGGGAGAATTGAGCACCTATAGTAGTTATCCGAGACAATCTGGCGGAACGGCAGCAGCTGCTGCGGGTATTTGCTGACTACTGGCACCGCGTAAGGCCGAACCAGTGTAACGTTTTCGTGAGCTTCGTTCGGCCGCGCTATCCTACAGAAGCAGCAAGCAGTAGTAGTAGTGGTAATGAAAATTGTTAATCGGCAACAGACCAAATGAAATGCCCTCTCTGAAAAAAACGAACCTTTTCCACAGCTACAAAGTTAAATGCTTTCGGACCGATAAAGGAGGAGTCGATGGAATGGCCTATTATTCGATCAATAATTTCCTCCACAGAAGGACGTTCCAGATGATTGACTTTACAACAGTCCACTGCCAGGTCAAGAAACCATGGTGGGCAGTCTGGAGGTACAGGTAAATTGTTTTTATCAAGTCCAAACTCCTGTAACAAAGCAAGCATTAAACGATTCGAGTTGGTCAGTTGAACAGGCTAATTAAATGAAATAAGTCAATGCATTTAGGACTGGAACCTACAGTAGTCCGAGGAATAGTGCTTCCATTATTCACAAGTCGCACAATGAGTTCGCAGACCAAAAGGCCAAAGGCGAAGATATCAGCAGCCGGTGAGTAAGGCGCCAATTTACGCAGACACTCGGGAGCAGTGCAATAGGCGCTGCCTGCGATTATTGTCGCGTCCACGTTTCGCCTAGCATGATAGGAAAGAGAGGTGAGAAAAACGCATTCACGTCGAAGCTTCGAAAAGATGGGCAGAGAAGTGGAAATGGGAGGCAAATGTACCTGACGGTTTGTCACTTTCATGTTTAGATTGCCACAAAGAAGAAGTAGTCAAAGGAGCTATGGCTTTAAAGATACTCGACTTATGCAAATAATGGCGGGGGGCTGTCATCACGTGGCACCGAGTTGTTCTGCGCAACAAAGCACACAACTGACTTTGACCAAAAGCCACTTAACGGTCCATTCTAGGTGACAATGTCTCCTTTGTCTATCGAATAATTCTCGTTCAAGTAAAAGGTTCGTGCAATATTTTATTCGTGATCTACATGCATTTGGGCGAGGCAAGGCTGTTGAGGTACTACAGAGGCTGAAGATGAGGGTACCATGCACCAGGTTCAACCGAATTCGATAAAGTAAGGATCAAAAATAAGTAGAAAAAGAGCAGGGAAAGAGGGAGAGAGAAACAAATCATGTGTGACAGGCCAATGAAAGGCTGAATACCCACATCTACGTTTTATAGTACATGTAAACAATCGTTTGCATTGTACAAGTTAGAACAATTCCTCTCTCTGCGTCGAAAAATATACACAAGCATCGTTAGTGGTGATCACCAGATGGAATGCACCACCACAAATCCAAGCGCAGCTTTAAAAGCTCAGACAGACAGACAGACAGGCTGGCTGACTGAACATCATACGCGCAATTGCTTGACCTTTCTCTAATCATGTTTTCCGGGCACACTTGAGTAAGTCTGAACTTATTGCAAATGTGCAATTTTACCCATCCACCCACGTTTTGATTAGGAGTGAGCCAAGCGAGATTATCAAGAATAATTTGCATAGCTAGGTGGTGGATAAATAGAAGCTTACTTCTAGTAGTGGTGCTGCAAGTCATCAAACACCAAGAGTCATTGAAAGGATATTTAATTAGTAGGACGTCGAGAATCTAGGTCTCAGGTCAAAACTTCTTTTCATGCAGAAGGAGTGGACGAAGAACCAATGAAGTTTGTTTAAGCAAATAAAAGCACAGTCCCTTGGGGCAGCTCCCCAGGATCATAATAAATTGATTTTCTTGGACATTTTTTTGGGAACAGACACCGGTTAGACGTCGCTATAGGTACCAGAATTAAGAATTAGTGGCTACCTAGTTAAGACTCTTTTCATTTATTGCCTAAGTCAATAAGCACAGTGTTTTGAAGTAACCCACACTAATGATTAGTTAACTTAACTGGGTATTTTGAGTAGTAGCATGATAGAAAAAGCGGATTTATCTGTGAGCAGGCACCGGTAAAACATCAATGCAGATCTCAGAATTAAAGATTGATGGCTACATGGTCAAAACCCTTTTCTTTCACAAGGAATGAGGGAGAAAGAAATGAAGTTCGTTTGAGCCAATAAGAGTACAGTCCCTTGGAATAACACCCCCCCATGGTCATAATTGGTTAATTTAATTGGGCAATTTAAGTAAATAAATGACAGACGACGCAAATATTTTTGCAAACGGGCACCGGTTAGACGTCATCACAAGTCCTAGAAGCAAGAATTTGTAGGTATGTGGTCAAAACCATTTTCATTTACAGGGAATGAAAAGGAGAAATAAATGGAGTTTGCTCGAACCAGTAAGCACAGTGCCTTGGGTCAACCCACGATCATCAGTGGATATTCCAAGCAATTAAATGTTATGTAACGCGTTTTTTTGTAATAAGGCACCGGCCACACGTCACTACAGATCTCAGAATCAAGGGTTAGTAATTACATGCTAAAAAAGCCTTTTTATGTTGAATAGATGAAGTAAAGGAGTTCGTTTGTCCTAATAAGAGCACAGTTCCTTGGGGTAACTCCAATGATCATGATTATTTAATTTAATTGTATCTTTCGCGCAATTAAATGTTAGACAATGCGATTTTTTCCTCGACCAGGTGCCGGTTAGCCACCCTGCCGCAGCTCCATCCATTCCTGCGAACTGAGTCCAAAGCAAATCTGCGGTTCAACTACGTAAATTAATAACCCAACCCCCCCTTCACGTGTGTATCTCCTCAGATGATCACCTCAAGAGTCTTGAAGCCAAGAAAGGAGCAGTACTTTGCCGTTAGGCGAGGTGGTCGCACAGCGTGATTGTAAGTGCTCAGGTAATCTCGTAGTACTGTTCGAGGGAATCGGTAGAGGACACTTTAAGACAGTCAAGTAGCAGCAAATACCACAGGGTAGAGGAGCAGTTAAAGCATTTGTTTATCCTCTTGCCAGAATGGCCACAGCATCAATTCAGCGAATTTGCTCACGGTATAGCTTTCGCATCGCCGAATGAGTGGGAAAAGCATCTCGCGCGGGAGCGTTTCGATGAAGAAGAGCAGCATACTTAGAGCGCCTTTTTAATTTTCGACCTTAAAAAGGTTAGTATAGCTCAAATGTGCAGTAAACATGGCCGTATAGAGCGGAAAGAAGTTAATGTATTTTGAGGAGAGAGTAAATATAAAATTGACCAATCCAGAACAGACAGGAGGGTGAAGATGGAATAGGCCGGGAAATTCCATCAGCCAAGAAAAGTGAAAACATCGAAATCACTTTACATCCGCCTCTTAGCACTTGAAAATCAACTAACCCTTTTGTCACGTCATCGAGTTGCCATGATTGGATAAAGAGCACACGTGATGTGGTGTTTATACTGGAGCCAGACAAGAAAGTCAGAAAGTCTGAACGACACGTATATGTGACACAGGTGGTGAGTGTGTTAAAGTTCCTTAGACTAACAGGGTTCCTTACCCTATTTCCATGGAATTGGATAGATAACTGATTTAAAGTGAAGATCACTTACTGCCGTAAATCGAGACAAACGCCCAGGTCACCGACAACGGCAGTGTAGGGAGGGTACCGGTGATACCGATGAAAGAGATTGGCGGGCGCGACGGAGGGAGGGATCACGGGCAGCTTAGCACAGGGCGGTGACTTGGAATCCCAGAGCTCGGTCATCTGATCGATACTCAGTCCATGGAAGGGTTCTATCTGGGAGGACGTGGAAATTTCCACACCACTTCCATTTCGATTACACGCCCAGGCTGGCAGTGACATAGTTTCGTCACAATTGACACGGATTAGAATGTTCTGCGATGAAAGGATATCTACTTTTTAGGCACATCTACACTAATAGTATGGTATTCTGCGCCCTTGCGGCTATGCCAAATCTATTATCAGGTTGTTATAGCTCATTGCGTCCTCAGGAATGACTTGAGCAATAAATTAGTAGTCAGCAAAAGTACAAAAAAAGTTTTAGCGCGTTGGCAGGATGAAAGCATTTGGCAGAAAGGCAGTTGTTACGAACAAAAGAGTTAAAACAGAGCCAACTTTTACCAAACCCCAAATTTCGAGCGCTACACAACAGTGAGTATTAATTGAGAGGAATCAGCTTTCAACGAGTTGAAACCGAGTCTAGAGAGATACAAAGGGTAATAACACCTCCCCGTGTTGCCGTTTGGCGTAAGGGATGCACTTGCCCTGCCTTCCAAATGATCACACATTCAGTACAATTCAGGTCTAACAAAGCCTGCAACACCGCATCCTCAAAGTTCCGCCCTCATGGTTGAGCGAAAGAAAGAACCTCATCGACGCGTTAGAAATGACGACACTTAATAACCCAGTTAACAATACGGAACCTTATACCACCTTGAACCATGGTCTACAACCTCCCACCACTACCAAAGTCTTAGAATGTTTACAGGCATGACGAGAGCGTTGTACTGTCCAAAAGACCGCCACAAAGAGAACCATCTATGGATGATGGGATCAACACCACATCAATCTCGAAAATTGAAAAAAATACACTAAAAATCCAGGGATCCAGGAGCGTCATGATTTTTTGCGCTGCAAGTGGATGGACACCGCTACACTATATGGGTAGCCGCTTTGCATCGCGCATTTTATGTCCAAGCCTCGTGATTGTCATACAAAATGCCCCATGTTGTGCAGCCGTCTTCAAGCCTAAACACCACAAGATTGGTAATGTTTGTGCAATACAGAGGTTGAAGAGGAGGCGGATAAGTTTTACAGTCTGTAGAATAAGGCCATGCATTGCCTTACGAAAACACCACTCTATCCACTAGCTGTTGACGTTTTTTCAAGATTTTAGTCAAAATCGCAGTTTGGCCTTTGGCAAGAGAATAGATCACAGTCTGTGAGGTTGCCTATCTGACACTCAGTCAGCAAAGAATTCAAAATGCGTGAGACATTTTACCAAAATGCGTGAAATTCATGTGAGTGGGATCCAGTCGCCTGGTAGCCTCAAAGACTTTTCCTTGACGTAAGTGTACACGATTTGTCGCACCACGCATCACGAGAGAGAGTTCCAATTTATTTTAATGTATCAATAGGCACACGTCATTCTTCATTATCAAGAAAGCAGATGTCTCCCCTAACGTGATCTATCAAAATAAATCACGGAGTGATGCGTCCTGACAGTCTATTTTCTCAAAAAAGTGATTGAAAAAAACGGTTCTAGAAATTTGCCTTCGGATACGCCAGAATTCGGTCAGGAGGCACAAATAAAGAGGTGGTAGGGAGCACAATAAAGGATGTCACACCGACAGACTTGAAAAGGTATGACAGACGAGTACAGAGGCCTACGCCAGGAATTACACAAACTTTTGTGATCAAGTGGTACTTAAAAAGTCAACAATCCAATTAGTTGTTGAAATAAAAGACGTTTTGAGTGCTGACAAAACCGACGGGAATTTGCGTTATCCGTATGAGATATTGCGATCTTGTAACTTAATAGAGGAGTTTTTTTCACTCAAAATTGTACACTATTAGGTTCTCACATGATTTGGAAAAAAAGAATAAATAGACTGACCATAATTCACTAAGCCATACGCTATCAAGGCTTAAATACTACACTCAGTACGCGATCATGAACTTTACCAACAATAATGAGTGATCTAAGGTTTGTGCGGTCATATGATCTTGTCAATACCTTGCCTACCACATGACGAAAGCAAACGCCTAGTGCGGAATTAAAAGGAACTACTGCGTGACGATGACATCAACAAGAAATGTGATACCACCGGAGGTGTGGTAGAGTCCTAATGTAGGAAAATTAATTAAAATCTCCTTTGCAAAGAATCAACAGATCCAACAGTCCTTATTAGGATAGTATTAAAGCTCAAGATGGAAATGGGTGGATTTGTCAGTGTGATTCATTACTATGCTAGAGGAGGCTGGTGTGAAACATTGTTTACCTGAATTTAGACTGATTATCGCTCCTAATGGCAGGATGAAAGCGACACATCAAAGCACTACAAGAAAAACCGTGGCGGTAAAAGCCACAAAGAAATGTCGCACTGGTTGGTAAAGATAATGCAATTTTAGCTTGGAAGAAGGGGGCAATAAAGTAGTGAAAATGAAAGTTCAACACATTAGACATCAACGCCCAATGAGCACAAGTGCGAACAAAGCAAGCTCAATGTAGCTAGATGTCATCCAGATTATTCAAAACATGCCAAAGGACTGACAATTATGACAATGGTTAGGATTTCACAGGGAAGTGCTATGCGGACGACAGTCTTATTGTTTACTTACCGCGCAACGGAACTACATCTGACCCCAAAATCACAGCGGACTTACTGTGTGAAGACAGTAGCAAAAAATCAAACAATTCTGCACACTGAGAGCTTCGAGGATAAATGGTGAGTTGAGCGATAAAATAACTGCAATCATTCTGAACACTCGAGAACGTCAAAGAATGCTAGGAATGCTGGCGGTTTCATAAGATACGCCAAGTTCGACAGTCGGTCGAGGCTCTAATTGAAGCGTCAGAGTGGAAAAAATTTCCACTTAATAACAGAAAATGAATGGTGGAAGAACTCACCAAACACAATGACCCTTACAAATTGGTGCTGAAATTGGAGTCCATTAAATGCTCAACTGTATTAATTTGCCTATGTACTTTACTATAATTTTTAACTTTGCTATTTTGCAGAAATTTTTCGCATAAATTAACCTTCATTAAAGTTCGACTGATAAAAAGGCGGAAATGATTGTTCAAATGAGCACAGAAAAATGTGATGATAATGCTTAGAGAGAGATACCTTGGCAACCCTGACCGCTGCCACAAGGTTCTTGATAGGGTGAAGAGTTTGAAACCCCTTGTAGATGCCTGATTAATGAACGCCAGGGGAAACGCGAAGGTCAGAGTAAGGTCAATGGGGATGTGCATCACCCAATTTATTCAAGATAAAAACTAAAGGAACAGCGGTTACGAGGGGATTTAAAATTACATGACTGAATGTTGACTTCATTTAGCAGGCGGTGTGTTAAAGCCATCTCAAAGGATAAATCTTGATGGATGAGGCGGGGATCACGGTAGCCAGGAGTTTTATCAACCCCATCAGCAATGACAATAGCTAAATTGAAAGAAATCTGCCACCATGCGCTCTAATTGCCTGTTTGTTGCGTAATGCACAACCGGATCTGACCCGAAATACACAACAGTGTGGAGAAAATCGCAATATGAAATGTGATTCTGCACCGACTACGAGGTTTAAGAGGTATAGAAGAGTGCCAAATTGAAAAAAGGCAAGATATTAATGTCAAACCCCAAAAAAAACCCGTCTTCTTTTAACAGCTTCACACATTGCGCTAAAATGCACACACTGCAGGGGAACTGACAGCTAGTTTCTTCCCAACAGAAAGGAATCAACTGAGACAATGGAAACCTCATTCAAAGTAAGTACACTTGAATAGATCCACCATAACACTTTTGGAGTTGAATAAAGTGACAGACGCTTTAATACCAAGGTAAAAGGAATTCAACAAAAGTAGAACCACAAAATTTCGGTTATAAAATTGCAGACATGTAGTGGATTTTGTACAGCTTCAAGTAAGAAAGAAAGGTGGATCTGATCCATAACAACTGTGAACGAGACTTTAAGTTGACCATGATGAATTTTGAAAAGAAATGAATGGGGATAAGAACTATAAAAAAACTTGAATGCACATAGAGGTTAAGTAGGTTTACTCGTTGACATCAGGGCGTACTGCTATAACATTTGGGTTTCCAAGTGACTATTTTTAAGCAAATACCGTAATTGAGAGGCAATTAGGTGCACCTGTGAAGATAAATCCCGATGGATAAGGCGATTTTCGTGTAGATGACTGAGGCCCCGAATTATGTCATGAGCCAGGCTCACGCGGCAGCTCCATGGCAAGGGTGCGGAATTCGCAGTCAGAAGATCCACAAGGCTCCCACCATTAGCGTACTGGGAGGAAAAAAGAAACTGCAAAATTAGTAGAAGGAATGACTGGATGCGCAATCCCTTGTGCTGGCCTTGCTCACTCCCACCAACACGATGGAGACAAAATGGTTTTAATCAATGTCAGTAGTCCCTTCAGAAATAGCAGGAAGCAGCTTGTCCATGCCATAAAGCGATAAAATCATTTCATTGAATAGGGCTTATATACAAGTATCACCACCGATTACACAGATGAGAAGCTCCACAAACAGGCCTCAAATGCTATTGAGAAGCGTATAATCTGACAGCACTGTCAGCTTCAGGGGAATAAGTCGATTAAAAGTATGCATAATTCAGAAGATGGGCATTCGCCACTAGTGTTTGATTAGTTTTCACAAAAAGCATGTGGAAAAAGCGTGATCTGTGTTAGTAAGCACACAGTCATCGGTGAATGTCAGGGCCAGCGTCGCGGCGAAATGCGGGGAGCGAAAGTACTTCCAAAAGATCATTATCAAAAAAGGAATAGCAGGAACGAAGCCAACCAGCGTTAAGTGAGAGAGGAAGTACGGAGAAAGAATACTTTCAATAACCAAATGAATCAGCCAATATGAATAAAAGTCATGAAAATGACATATAATATTTATTCCATTAAGCCAGATAATTAGAGAGTCCCAGTGGCAAGTTTTGAAAAGAATAACAACAGGGCAACAATTGACAATGCTACTCACTTCTGTTAGACATGCCAATTTTCCACCAATTATGCATGCACCATAAAGCCTGGAAAAAAACCAAAGAGGATTCGGGAGAATAACACAAACTAACAAATGTGACCAAATAATGCAGACTTAATGAGGTGATTCCAAAGAACGCATTTCATTCTAACCAATCAATGCACGAAAGAAATGACGGCAAGGCTAGAAAGATTCGGGTAAATGTTAGGAAATCAAAGGTATAAACCCATGAAACGTGTTGAAACAAATGTACATAAAACACTCTTAATCTATAGTGCAAAAGCTACTCAATCAAAAGCACGACTTATCAAGCATTATGTGACTTTTTCACAAAAAAAGACGTTAATGCTCGAAACACGGACATACATACCGTTGCACATTTTCATGTCGCAATCCTCGAAGTATTTCAATCTCCCGTCTCTGAATATTTCCGGACGGGGATATTTTAAGGGCCAGCTTGCGTTTAGACGGCCGATGATAGACCTTAAAATATGAGTATTTAAAAGCAAGTTACGAGATAAACGTTTGCATAAAAGCCACTCCCAAGTTTGCCAACTACGGATATGTCTTCAAGGCAATACAACCGAAGCACAGCACTCCTTATTGCTTCCACTGTTAATGTAGGAGTAGGTGGAGGATGTTCTTCTGCCATGAGCATGTAGCAAGAATTCATACAGAACAAGCTCTATGTACGAGATTGGTATACACACTAACGTTTAAGCGACCGCCTCAAAACTAGGTATCGTTAATTGGTTGTTTGTAAGATATGCAAGTCAATTTATAATATGTGCGATCCCGAATTGTTTATAGTCTACGAAGAAATCCTAGCCGCCTAATTTTGAGGGGCAGTATTGGGCTCTATTGCCATCTTCTAAATGCATTTAAAATTGCCTCCGCCTTTTTTATAAAGGTTGTATAAAGGAATGGAAACCAAGTGGATTCATTTTTGATTAAATTTGAGTGCACTTTTGCAATAACTTTATCCACCTGCCACAAATGCGGCTTTGCAATCTTCTACTCATCTGGCAGTCAAAAATTGGCATTCCCCTGTTTAAACTCTGAGGGGGTATGCAACCAACAATTCACCAGCAATCATAACTGGAGCTACAAAACATGGTTTTTTAATTTCGCATTTTAAAAGACTTGATAAAATACAAGTGAATGTTGACACTAAGGAATTTCCTGCCAGATTCCTATGCGATCACCAAAATGAGAATTTGCAGTTTGCTCTATACAAGTTATTCAAACTTGTGCTGAGACTTCCCCCTTTATATCGATTTGAGGACCACTGGAGTGTAGTTCTCCAGCTTGCCTATAAATTTTGGCTCAAAAAGACATTATTCTTTTCTGTGAGACCAACTAAACGTTGCTTTTATTAGACCCACTAATGTCATGTATTGCACCGTAGAGTATGCGCATTTCTAAATGTAGTTAAATGGTTTATTTTTTGTGCCTCGAGTCTTCCCCAAAGCCCTCTGGAATAGTGCCGAAGGGAAGCGAGGTTGCTGCCACGGCCTTCGACCGCGTTGCTAAGGCGAAAGTACAAATCGAGAAGGCCAGCATTTTGGTGAGGTCGAATATTTATTCAAATATTTAGCCAATTCCAGCCTCGTGAAATTTGAAAACAAAACTTGTTGCCACGTTTTACCACCCAGTAGCAGATGCAAATGTTAATGTAAACAACAGAAATTATATTTTCTAATGATGTGAAAAGTAATTACTCTACCTTTTTATCACACAAATTATAGAATGGTAATTTTAATTAAGCCTAATTTCGGGCAGGTTCTTCTAATTAATCTTAGCTATTGCTTGCATATTCCCATGGTTTGGTTTCCAAAGCTCACAATACCGGCTTGCAATGAGGATGATGCTGATGTGGGGAAATAACGATCCACCCATAAGGGATTGCAGCATTCGAAAGAAATGGTGATATCCAGCCGAATATGTATTGTGGAGATACAGTGGGCCTTGGGGTAACTGGCATGGTCCGGAGGAAGGGTCGCTTTGCAAGGGTACAATGGTGGGGCCCCTGAGTGGTCTCCCTACCAAAATAGAGGGCTGAACAAACATTTGACATGTGAACTCCAAATAATTAGTTAGCCTGGCATTTCCAATTGATAAATAATTGAATAATATCTCCTTGACGTTGCAAAAATGTGGAGAAAAGATCACATATGTTTACACTAAACATTACAAATCGTCGAAAAACATCGACTGGATCCTCCCACCACCCTACGACCCCGGTATTGCTGTTTACATACGCGTACTGGAGGTGATTCACTCATGCCGACGGTTTTAGCCCAAGTGTGGCTAGTACTGCCAAAATCATCAGTTTATAAAAAAATGCTAATTCATAATTTGTCATATTGATTTAAGAAATTATGTGAGAATCTTTGTAAACCAATCAAATTGCTAAGATTATTTGATCTATATCCAATAGGTCAAAATTACGGCTAATTTTACCTGTGCATTTAAGTAGTACATGAGTAACATATTGTGGCGCTCCGACGCTTGCCTGATGACCAATGAAGATGTAGTACTCGGGCAGATGTTGCGTTTTCGATGTGCGGCATGGCTGATGGGGCTATTAGTTTGACTAAGTCACCCACGAAGCTACACTGAGGGAGCCCCTGAATGGCCTCACTTCTGGAACCAAGAGTCAAACGGACAGCCGACGTACTACATAGCACTTCTTCTCTTTTGAGCGGCACACCCGGCGATTCCCTTAATCAACTTTCCCCGTCGGCCATCACAGCGTAGTTGTGAGAGAAACATCCATCAACCTCAATGCAAGTAGGGCAATGCTTGATCGCAACGCTACTAATCTCCCTTGGAAGATCCATTGAATCAGGAATCGTATCTTGTTGGCGAGCTTTGCTGGCACCCAAGAGCGCTCACAGCCAGGAGTGGGAACACTGGTCCCCCAGGCAGAGTCACATAACAAAGGATTGGGTTTAAAATGGTTCCATGGAGTAGGGTTTCTTGCCCATTCCGCCCAGCTACGGTGCCCTCACTTCGGAACTATTTAGCCACATCTATCTGGGTTCTATCGAGATGGTAGAGACTTGGAGGCGCAACCGCAATTTAATGCATTTGATGTCCTTATATAGGCATCGTGGGCAGCTCCTTAACGAACTTTTACAGATGGTTCACAACCAGTACCGCTTTTGTTGCTAATAGCTTTCCTGCAGACCATGGGACTGGGGCAATCGACGGAGGTAGACGTTATTTTCAGCCCTTCTGTCAGGAATTGTCATAAACCCTTCCGTCCATAGCAATACGCTCTTCTCTTGGTCCTCTAGAAGTGAAGATTAGCTTAGAAGTCCCCTAAAATTGGGTTTATTTTCTGCTGCCCAAAGGTAAGGCCCTGGGAGTTCCCTGTGGGCAAAAGAAGACGCAATACTAGAGCAGGATGTTTACTGTCGACGTATAGCAATGTTGGGAAAACGGATTCTGGCATAGTCCTAAGACCAGCTCACGCAGCTAAGGTACACTGACAGAACCCCTGGGAGGCTTCTGTTAATCATATCGTAAACTTCAAAAAGGCATAAACTTGTAAACTTGTGTTGTCCGTATCAAACAGTCACCAACAAAAAAGGGTCTGAAGGTGTCGGTCAAGTCCCCAAGCTATCTCTATAGAAGTTACAATTTTACTTCACGTTGAGAAGCTTTATGAAGTGAAGATACCTAAATAAAATAAACGGCTTTTTATTACGCTCTCCCCTCCCCCCCACCTGGATGGTCCTCGCTCAAAAGGTCACTCTTCTGTTTCAGACATGACGAGTCTTTCCATGCACTTGAGTCATCTGTGAGTCAAGAGCGAAGGTATTTTGACAGAAGTGACTCACTCGGAAGAGGATATCACCTACTTCATTAGCGCTAGCGCCTCGAAACTACTGCCTACTGCATACTAATCGTTTACAGTAGAACCATTCATCTAAAGTCAACAAGAGGAATGGAGACACTGTGCCTTCAGCCTATGCTGGATATAGTTGTGTGCATTATCAAATGTCAAATGCCCCGTCACATTAACGGACATTGCGCAGACCCCGAGGTTAAAAACCATCCAAAATTGGAGCCTTTTGATTTCATGGATTCCTCCATCTTCAACGCTGGCAAAGCCAGAGGCGGTAATTATTAGAATTGATGTCACTTACCGTTGCCAATCGTGTAATGCCTGAAGCCACTCTCCAAGGCGGATCGCAATGGAAGAATGTGCATTGGCAACACACAAAACTACTGAGAGGACACAGACGTAAGGGGTTAATCGCAATGGCAAATGATCACCATTTTTTAACTTTGTATCCAAACAGAAGTGGGGAAAAATGGACGTCTGGGACGCCCTACCTCTTGATGAGGCAACAAACTCCAAGACAGGAAAAATAGGCATGTTTCCACATTACTTCACCCCTCCCTCTACCCCTCTCCAACCCAGTAGCCAAGGAAATGACTGGAAGGCCTGGTTTTTTGCCTCTTGGGCTATTGTGCTGAATCATGCCTTGGGGACTAGTAACTAGTTCGCGAGGTCTAAAAAGTCATGTAGTTCATAGCTAGGAGGGCAAGATGAAATGTGTTGAAACGATTCTAGAATGCATAAATGGCAATTTCAATAGCCTTCTAGTCTTCTTGGGATCCATTCGAAGGGAATAAAACGTCAGATTCTGTCGATTGGTTTTTGAAAGCTAAATGACCGACATAGTGAGACGGTACCAATTTCCACAAAATGAGCACAATCAAATGGAAAGATGAAGGTTTCAACTCTCTTTCAGATGGATTCCCATATGGCAGACAGCATTCTCTCAGATAGAAGGATCTGGTGAGAGAGGTTTCGATGCTACCGTAAGGATATGAGTCTCAGTGTCCATCCGAGGGCACTAGGAGGTTTCATTCTTGTGCATCTATGGTGGCCATTAGCACGCTTGAAGTTTGCCTGAAAATAACTTTGGCGAAATAGAAGAATTGAAGAGGAGAGGTTGTACGCATTCGTCAGCAATAACTCACTAGAGGACTCCTTGAGCTAAAGATGAAGATCTACCGCTAAAAACGACAGTGACTGTCATTGTATCTTCATCTGGGATGCATAAATATGGTCTTCCGTTCACGTCTATAATGGGCAGGAGCCAGGGCACAAACACAAATAACCTAAACAAAGTCTTCCATGTTCAGAAAATGTTCGAGTGAAATATCACTTGTCATGCTCCGCTCACATTTTAATAAACATTCAAGATTTTTTCCCAACTTTACTATATGCTTAGCGCTAATTTTCCTATGCCAAGTGAAAGTTTATTTACGAATTTATTTAAGCAGAAGAATTTTAAAGTTTATAGGTGCGTCGAGGATCACATGCTAGACTGCCGCATTGCAGCGGTGACAGGATCTCGTGACAAGGACTTCAACTGACGATTACAACGTTGATGAGTAAAAAAATCGGCCTGCTTTGAAAATGCCCCACCAACACCATCATCCTTCCACTTAGGTTACTTTGTGGAATGTTTAACTTGGACCACTCAGGGGCTCCATTATTGTATTTTCACTGGATGCGCTGGCATCCGGAGCATGCCAGAAGCCCCAAGCCCTTCTATGTGTCGACAATACGTATTCTAGCTGAGTTTGATGTCTTCCTTCATCTTCAGGTAAAAGAACGTATATTCTGATTATACTTCTGTATAATAAAACTATACGGGACCGATGAGGTGTGTTTGTTGCCGGTGAGAGACTGTGATGGTATCCAAACAGAAGGTCTGAAAATGGCGCCCACCTTCGACAACTTCTCCAGCCCCGCGTTCTGCTGGAGGGCTATTAACAACGGTGGTAACACTAGTCATAGACCTGCATGAAGACGCGATACCTCCTTCACCGCCCTACCAGCGATATGGAGCTCTAGTGTGAGGGCAAAGTGGCAAGGTGGAAAAGACGAGAAACCCACCTCAAGGAACAATATTATACCCTATCGATTGTTTGATAACTGCTTGAAGGTTAATGTTCCCCCGTTCTCTATTGAAGTTCCCAAACAGGACAAAATTCTAGATCGAACAAAATTTTCAATAGGGATCAGAAGAGTTGCTGTCATGCACCATCCCAGTAGCATGAGTCACTCAGATTACGTTGTTATGGTTAATACAGGAGGTTATTAAGGGGAGCGCCAGAGACAGCGCTCAAAAGACAGTAAAGGGGTCCTCTAAATGCCTTACCATTGTTCCTTTTGCTAAGTGGATTGGTCTGCGGACCACGTTAGTGGCTTCAAGCCATGATAGATGTTGCCAACGCATATTCCCCCTGTGTGTTATGCCTCGGTATGCTACACCTTCGTAATTCAATCTTTCAAAATACTGCTAAAATTGCGCAGTTTGCAGAATAATCATATCCCTAAACAGGCCATCATTAATCTACACGAAACGATTAACTAACAAACTCTTTTCTCGAAGACCTGACGTTAAACTAATCAATCAGTCCCTAGCTCAATTCGTGATTCTTGGATTGTGAACCAGACTTTGAAGCATTTGCAGCAAATTCAACCCTTCTTACTGCACATTTGCCTGTGCCTCCTCCATGTCTGAAGCATTGTTAAAAGATGGCTCTACAGATGTCAATCTTCTGCGAATCCCCTGCGAGACATCTGAGGCAGGCATGTGGCTAATGAAATTAGCTTTTTTCACTGCTTCTTCTATCCAAGTGCGCATGCTCAGCAATTACTACAACCTCCACCATTTATTTTTATTTTGCTGATGGTAAGGGCGCTGTGAGCTTTAATTTCTTGCAGTTTCCTACGTCGTTGAGGCGGCAGTTAATACAAAAGCCATTAGCCACAAAATTAAACCTAATTTTAACGCGCGGTAGTAAATAAGAAAACCAATTTTATGAGTTAATTCAATTTTTATATTCATTTATACATTTAACAATCATTAGTATAAGTTTGAAAAGAAAAGTCAACTCCACCTACCCCAATCAACATTTGGCTATGCCACTGCAAAATTATTGATTTTCGATGGGAAGTAAGATCTAGTTAGCTCCCCATTAAGAGAACGCAGTCAATATATTGATTATTTGGTTCAAATAGGCGCTAGGGTTCCAATTAATACAGGTCATTGTGGAAGTATTTAGCAGCGTAAACTTTGCCTCACTCTCTATCTCCCTGTAAACTGACGAAAATTACACAAAATCCCTTTGTCATTCTGTAAGTTAAAATCAAACATTCGGATTTGAATACTTTTTATGCATACATTATCATGTTAGTCTTGCATAACTTCCTCGAGCTTTTCCTGCATCGTGGGATAATAAAAATAGTTTCATTCCCTACTCTATTATTTTACGTCTTCTATCATGTTTGAGAGGTAATCGACTGCTCCACTTCGAACGACTTTCTTTTGTATGGAGGCATCTCGGCCTTGTGACACCTATTCATGGAGTCCTAAAGGCGCATTAGCAATAAACAGAGTTTTTTTGAGAAAAATTGCGTCTATCGTCAACAACTTCATTTGAAAAGGAAAATGCCGTTATTTGCCATAATGCAATGCAAATTTAAAGTACTAACTTTGACAATTATGCGAATGGCACCTAGACGAAGTGTTGGATGTGTTCCATTATTTTCGAATTTCATCGTTTTTTAATAAATCTATGGTAATTTTTAACAGCTTCTCATAGAACTCGAGTATTTAAGCAAGTCGACCACATATGAGTTAAAAATAAACAATTTCTAGTGAATTTATGCGATTAGTAGGAACATTAGTTCCTTGTTTTAGCTGCATGATGACAAAGGCTATGTTAGGGAAGTGTTCGTGGTTGAAAAATAAAGTGCCACATATGTAAGCATTGTTTGGAGTTTTTGGCATAAAATTTTAGTACCTAGACCGAAAAACGACGTCACAATACCCTCACACTGACGGTTGGTAACATTTGGTGCAAATTACTCTCGCGAAAACCTCCGTCTGGCTGTCTTCTGTTCTAGGGTTTCACTGTGCGCGATTTATTGCCACAAAGATGGAGATGTGGGATCATGTGGGGCAACTAATTATCAATCATGTCCTGAAATGCAATAAAAAGGTAAAATTAATTACGGAAACTTCATTAACTCGATCATTTCGGTGGTACTGAATTGAGACTTACATACAAGTAGTTGCTTAAGCTTTAGGATAATTAACGACACTTATCCTTCCTTTCAGAAGTAGATCGTCCACTTAACAGCCATCAACCCACAGCCATGACGACGTCTTATTCACACTTCTGTGGCCGAACGAAACCAAAGGTACCCACACTACCTCACCACCCTCCCTTAGTTCTGCCTTTACCCTTTTTGTATGTAATTTCATGAAATTTAAGCATGTATAAGCCAAAAAAAGTAGTTAGAATTCCAGAAATGCGGTTATTTACCAGTCTATTGGTCAAATTTGAGTATTTAGCTAAGTTGTCTTTTATGATACAGGGAATAATAAATGGTCATCTGTTCGGTCTCAAATTGGTACTTTAAGGTCATTGTCCTTGCGATAGAATGTTAAGGAGGGTGGAATGTGTATCAGTTACAGCGTTTGTAATCGGATTTTCATCTTTTTAGGCTCAAACTGCCACCTGATTCCTAACCAAATTTCTCGTCTCTCTTTGCAAACGAATGATCGTGTGACTTGACACAAATGCTGCAACGATGAGAGTCCACACTCAACTGGCAGGTGAGAGTTATTTAGAGAATGTTACATTCTGACGAATTACACCACCACTGGAGGTCACATGAAGCACCGAAACTTTTTTTATCTGAAAGTACATCGAGGACGGCAACTGGGTGGCACATTACCACCCGGAAGTACTTATGCGTGTGCGTGGATATGCTATTTGAATCCACTACGCTGATTGGTGAGAGGACGAGTAGCAATGACCAATCATTGAAGAGATATGACTTCTGGAAGTGGATTGGTGAATAAAGCTCTTACCACCTATTTTATGTACTGCGTAGTCAAATAATTTGTTGCTCGCTTGAAGTTCCAATTGATAGAAAAAATTCTCTCTCCGTCCTTCTAAGGTAAGAATGCAGTTTTTTTGCCTACTTTTCCAAAAGTGCATCAGTTTACCATTAATTTACGCACTACAGAGAGTTGCCTCTTTTCTACCAAATTTAAGAATTTAGGAGTTAAAATGGTTGCCATGGTCTATTTGAACGGCTCATGAAAAATAACGACCTTCCAGAAACGTAGAAGAAATTCGATTCAATAATTATGGCTCTAAGACCGGCTTCACGAATTAGCCCTTCTAGCCTTTGAGGCTAATTTTGTCAGCCCTCATGCATAAATATTGAGTAAAGTAAATTATCCTCACCTATTTTATTGCCAAATTGCGAAGTGTGCCCCATAGCGATGATAGCAACAGATAGATGGTATTTACTGTACCTAAAGTGTTTGTCATACAATCAATAGCTAGTTGTAGGCAAAAAGAAACTGCTTCACCACCCACCACCAATTCCACCATTCACGATTGTAAATACTTGCGTGATGGTAAGCTAAATATTACCGATTCTGTTTAGTAAAGAAGTCGGTTATGGGGCATGACGATTTATTTTCATTTCGGAATATAAGAGCTGCCCTCCTTTCATATGGCGATGACTTTTGACGCGCTAATTTGTGTTATACAACTTAAACCGCTTTGAAGTCTTGCATTCTCGCCTCCAAGTCCCTCTCATTACCCCCCCTTGTAACAGTGTCAGCGAAAATAATTTGGCCCTTAAGCTTATTCGCTTTTTACTGCCGGAGGAAAGTGGGGAGCAGTTTGCTGAATATTCGCTTATTGAAAAAACGCCTTTTTGCTTTGAAAATGATTAATTGAATCGCGAATTTTTGATGTTCCTATCACACAGATACCAAAACTCTAGGACACCTGAAACCATCCTTAAGATTATCTTATTTTCAAACTTTGGCTTGTTTGACTCTCCTTCAAGCATTATGCTACCGCTTGAATTCCGCCTTATTAAATGTCATTGTTAATTAATAGTTTCCTTGGTGTGTGTGTGCGTGTGTGTGAGTGAATCGACGTCCGCTTTGTAAACAAAATCACGATACAGCACCATTGCGATTAGCAAATAGTATGAATTTGACGTGTGGATAGCAGTGGTCGCACCGTTGCATCGGTAGCGACCACCACACGTCCAAATTATCGATCTGGAAGAGCTTATTTAAGTGTGACCTATCGTCACGCCTTGTCTGTGATTGGTTGCCAGAGTACCAATGTACTTGATGACATTTGTGCCCTGTGGACTCACTCCTTCGCCATAACGCTTCAAACTCTTTGCAATTCATTCATAGCATACTAATAACTGATTGGACGTTTTAGCTTGAATGCATTTTCGATCGTGCACTAATTTAAAATTTTAATTTTGCAGAAGCACAGCAATTTTTGCACTAGTTTCAAAGGTTTCTTAGAATGCAATCACGTGTGCTGAAGCGCTTGATAGGGCAGTGTTGACGAGGCAAAGCGGCAGCACTTTCGAGGGACCACAAGACACAATTTTCGTAAACACAACAACCGTTGTCTGGAGACATGTCCACCCTGGGGTTGTCCGCCAACTAGCACCGAAGTTACCAAAATTCATCCTGCAGGATGTCATCTGTCAACACGCTTCCTTTACTGTTTCATTCCAAAACATGTAGGTGAGAATGAACTTTACGAGAGGCGTACTGCTGAACACTATGCTACTTAAACATAGAATAACCTACACAAGGTTAATGCAGTCCACCCCAAAACATTAGACCGAAATTAACCTCCACGACCTACAAAGGATTCGTTCGTTCGGGTGATTAAAAAGTTCGGGCGGTATTTGGTATAGCTTACCGCATTTACTTTTAGAAACTTAAAAGGGTTTATGAAATGAGTACAATTGTTAATGTATACGAATTAAAAAGTGCTAGGAGGTAATTTTCAGCCTGTCGTATTGGACTATCTTCCTTCACTTGTTTTGCGTGCTCTCCTCTTTCCTGAAATCCTAATATCGCAGTGTCGACTGAATAAACCTTGTGGATGTGGCTGCGATTCGAGCTTGTCCGCATTTATTACTGTAACTCGGTTGCGACTGTATGCGTGCCTCTAATGGAACTTCTGGCATAGTAATTGGAAGCAATGGGAAATATAACATACTGGTCTTAAACGGTTCGAAAATGCTTATTTTGATGGTGCGCCGCTCGAAGTCGGATGAGTCACGTTTAGAAAGGCCTGTTTCACGGCAAGGTAGAAGGGATTGTACGTCCATTGGTTAAGATAATTGGATACTTGCGTGTGAACACAACCTTCAATACTGTTTAATGTGAGTGAAGCGACAAGCAGTTTTCATTTCACCCACAACAATGGCAGGTGCAGCAGCAACAACTGGAGAGAGAAAGTAGTACATAGCGTTAAGGAAATGGGTGCCACATAGCATGCATAAGGAGGTGGAAATAGGGTCAAAAGACTACCACTGTGCTGCTGCTGTTGCTTTCCTCCTTTTTTACACTCCTCCTCTTCACATCTTCACTTCATGGCATAAAAGGTGCGCATTCAAATAGAATTGTTTCCTGATTGACTGACTGACTTGCTCTGGGGGACGGATTTTGTAGTGATTTCAGCAATCTATAGGGGAACAAATGATCCAAACATTTCTGATCCCCAAATACCCTACTTACTGCTTCAATCCTCGTGTTTGGGTTCCAATATCTTATTCTTGGGAAGTTATATTTGCTCCTACTCTCCCCCTCCTTCTCTGTGTGTGTGAATGAATGTGGTTTATCCGAAGGCTTAAGTGTTTCCTTTTCGGAGACCAGATCAAAATCAAGACCTAAATCCATTCATTCTTTACAATTTGATGCACCTTGAAGGTGGGCAAACAAAAATTTTTTGGGAAAAAAATCCGTGCTAGTGAACATACTGTGATGAAAGTGCCATTCCTACGTGGCCTCAAACCGCAAGGCTCATCCATTTTCGTCTGGCATTTCTCCAATTGATTATTACCGCTTCTTGACATTATATTAATCACTTGCGAATGAATTAGATTTGATAGGGATAAATGGATGGCTCCAGGAGAATGCGTTGGTCAGTTCTTTCGTGTAAATGGAAGTGGGCAAACTAACGTATCCTCAGAAAAAGGCTGAATGCTGGCATTGGCGATTAGCTCCTCTAGCAAAATGTTTTAGAATTTCCACAGTTATCTTACTTGTTCTAAAAGAACCGCACGAACTTAGTTGGCTGCCTCATATGTTTACGATGCTCGACCACTAAAAACTGCAATTACCCTATGTATGTGGTTCTATTTTAAACTCAGCCAATCTCTTTAATAAAGGATTTATTGCAACCGCTTACAATAAATTGGTAGAGAGAGCATGTACCCCCTATCATTTTAGTTTCCTAGTCTCCACTCGTCCACCCAAGCCATTTCCAAAGACGTGATAAAACATGACTCTGAAAGCAGCCTTCTTGCAGGTCCACGGAAGTTCCGAGAGACTGGGAGGATGCTCTTGGCATGATTAGAACCCAACTTCGACACATAGGCAAACCACTCATTATATTTATCCGATTTTTTACATTTTAGGTGTCCAGAATGATTACTTTTGCTCCGAGTACAAGTCAGGCACTCAAGTCGAATGAAAAAAGTCAAAGGAGTAGTTCCCTTGATACGGAGAAATCACCATCAGCACAGGCTAGTGCAGAGACGGCTAGTGAAAATAAGACAAATCTTATTGTCAATTACCTACCTCAAAGTATGACACAGGAGGAGATTAGAGCCCTCTTTAATACCATAGGCAAAGTATCAAGCTGTAAATTGATCCGCGACAAGAGTACTGGTGAGTCCACTTTTGTGAGAACAGGAGACGTTTTCCTATTGGTTACCAAGATCACCAGTCCTGCCTTTATTATACTACTTCGACGTTGCTTATTTTCAGGATTTCATTTAACCAAATAGTAGCATTTAATAATTTTGGTTCCATCCCCATAAATGCAGTACATTTCATGAACCGGAAGTCATGCAGGCTGTATGAGTCCTCCATTGAATATGTTAAAATGTGCTGGAATTTGGATAGAAGGAAGAGTTGATGGCCTGTTAACAGAACGACACGACACAAAATTGACAAGACTTGGCTAAACACGCAACCTAAATAAAAAAGATTCGAATGCAATGCGCTTAAATGGTACGATGGTCGTGGAGATTAAAACATAAAAGAAGAGAACCTTGCATTGTATGAAATTCCTGTTTAGTGCATAACCACGATTCATCTATCCCTTTCCTTTCCGTGAAATTCCTAACAAATCGAAAGTTCCTTTTGTTTTTCCCCTCGAATTCTTAATGTTTTGCGTATATTCACTGCAACGGTGCTTGGACTGAAAAATATTTACTATTAGTGGGTCTAGAACTGGATTTTTGGGTGCTTAGTGCAATCGACCCTTGCTTCTTTGCGAACTAGTAACAGAAATTTATTCAATAAAAGGTTGATTAGCGACACAGCTGTTGTCTTCAATCACTAGCAGTTGCCCTGGACAACATCACGGGGTGCAAAACACAAGGAAAACTTGAGCTACTATTATCCATATTGAAATACATGAATTGGTTTACTTTTTTAACTTAAACTAGTTGATTATTCAATAATAAATATTCCGAAATTATTGAGAAGGCCATTAAAATTAGGAAACGTCAATTAATCTGTTGATCTTTGATGACAGGCCAAAGTTTGGGCTATGGATTTGTCAACTATGCAAACGCCTCGGACGCGGAAAAAGCCATTAAACACTTCAATGGAATGCAACTGAAGAACAAGAAGATTAAGGTGAGTTGATAAACAATGCCGCATGTTCACTATTTACACCAAACTCTAGGGCATACGATAAACACTTGTCAGTGGAGAGAGCATGTAGCATAAACAAGATCTTCGATTTCTTTCTCAAGACACCCTCTGTGCAATCACTTCATCACTGCGGTGGTAGACCACTTAAGTACATCTCATAAATCAAACTAAATGAGGAAATAATAAATGTATGCGTACCCACATGCAACGAAAATCAGATGCAAGAGGGGCTGATTTCGCGTTATATAAACCAATCCAAGTTGATTTACCATTTTCCTGTTTAGAATTGAATCAACCCAGTGACGGTAGGCGAAATAAAACCCTGAAGTGAAATTATCACTGTCATTCACACTACCCACAAGCCCATTGAGTTTACCTAGCTCACCACTTTATGTTTTTGTTACTTATCAATTTATCTGCCTGCAATTGTCGTTGCATTTGAGTTTTCCTTTACACTTTAAACGTTTTTTCGTGATTTATAAGTTTTATTGTTACTTGCAAAATGAATTAAACAAAAAAAACAACGTTTGGCTGCAATTGCGTCTTATTGTTGTTGCGTGACCATTTATCATACGTTTGTTTCAATAAAGCGTAGTTCCATTTTTTCCATCCTACCTTTGTGAAAGTATTGGAAGATTAAGGCAAATGTAATAAGGCTAGTTTGCAAATGTAACAGCATTCCAAATACTTTAGTGTGAGGCAAAAACGCTTGTATTTCTGCAAATTTTGCTTCCTGTAAATTTCTTTCTACCCTGCTATGTGATCACCTTTTGGTGGATACAATTGCCTGACACCACTGGCTTACAAACTAAAGCCACCATGGTAGCCTGCCTTGGGTAGTAACTTGTGACACAAGCAAAAGCCCTCTTTATCCCAATGTGAAGACCCTGGCAGCCCGTTGGCGAATGCCAGGTCCTTGGGCGTGCAAATTTCAGAAACTAACTAAACGAGGTCTATCATTAACTCCTTGATTGTGGCGTAACAAAAACCTCACATTTTTCTGAATCAATTTTCACTGCCACATGATTGCGCACCTATGCCAATTTTTGGTTTCCTTCTAATAGACCTTGAGAATGCGAGGCCCCTATTTGACACAGTGATTAAACATTAGGCACTGATCCCACACTAGGCTGGACCTTGGATTTCGCTCTAATTTATACCTCCTTCGTGGCTTTGTTTCTGCTTCTGTTCTATGTAAGCATGATGCTGATAACCCAGGCCACTAATTCGATTGAGTAGCTGTGCCACCCTTTGTGTCCACCTTTTAAGCAGCCGATTGCTGCACCTTGCATGGAAATTCTTGGGATGGTGTTTTATCATTTCTGTTACTTTTTTGTTTGAAGGAGAATTAATAGCCTATTTCTTTTAAATCAACCCCAAAAACGTAGTGTTGAATGCGAAAAGGGAAGTTTTGAACGCGTAGAAGTCTTTTTTGGGACCTTTCAGGTGTCCATCGCTCGCCCCAGTAGCGAGTCAATAAAAGGAGCCAATCTCTACATCTGTGGTCTGCCGAAGAACATTTCGCAGGAGGATTTGGAGAAAATATTTTCTCGCTGTGGAAAAATCATCACCTCACGTCTACTTGTGGACCCCACCACAGGTAATTTATGCGGTGATAAAGTCATCTAAGGCTACCTATGTCGCTAACTTTTAACATTCACAGAAAGCAAACCGTAGGGTACCTTTCTCCATTCTTGCTCTACCGTTCTCAGTTATGTGACTTGTACTTCCCGCTGATTGGAAGCCCAGAGTCATAGATCCTTCTTACAGTTTCATTCCCTCCTCTTCACATAGATGTAACTTTCTTATTCTAAATGGATTTGTGTGGGAATTTCAGGTCTTTTTCACAATCGTATTTACAAGAAATGAGAATGAATGACCCCAGCACGCTCGAAGGGTCTGTTGTGAAGTTCCAAAACTTTCCTAAAGACGAACGAAGACGTAATTTTCAACGCACAGAAGGCCTGAGAAGCAACTGGTATGGCCTGGGGGCCCGGCCTTCTAGCGTCTGAATAATGGTGAACCTCCTAAGCACTCCTTTACCAAAACCGAGAGTTAAACGGCTAGTTACGTCTAGGGCCGCTTCATTTGTTAATTGCATTTCTGCGGACTACGAACCTCGGATAGTTGCTAAGGCTCGTAACAGATTCCCCCGTACGCAGTACATGCACTTCTTTTGCCCTGTTAAGATTTATCATACAGCAGGGTAGTAGTCTCTTGACGTCGCGATTGCTTTCCGTTGCCACCACTACAACGCCTCTAGACTTCCCAGCATAATTTGTATTGTTGACGCAAAGTAGGTTTAGAGCTACTGACAGGGCCCTGAAGCCACTTCACCCAAAGGAAATAAAGTGGCGGAACCCGTATGTTGCCCGTTACTACAATTAAGAGTCAAACAAACAAGTAACGTACTAAACTATTTCAGTGGCATATGCTGATGGAATAGGTAGCTAAATGCAATTTCCGAATAAAAATTACACAAACCTATTTATGCAGAATAAAACGTATTCGGGTTTTTTGCATTATTACAAAAGTTGAGTGGGCTTGCAAGGTAGAATGGGCTTTTATAACAAGAAAGATTTAACAAGCGTTTATTTCTTTCCTATGTGACCCAAATTCAGTTGGTTTATCTTAGCCCCTTGAATCAACAACTTTGACGCGTCCAACATCATGTTATGGTGTTTTTTTACAGGTTATGGCAAACTGTCACGTCTATGAATGTACCCAAATGGTTATAGTTTATGAAATGCCAAATTGGTTTCGGTCCATGAAACGGTAAACAGAATTCCGGGTGGCTCGAAAATGGAACGAACTTTGAAGCCTTTTTGAAGCGACCACTTAAATTGGTTGTGATGACTTGATCCCCAAATCTTTTTCAAATATTTAATTGCTAGTCATTGTGCCGATAAAAAAGAACCACTCTGTTTATAGGCTCATCGAAGGGAGTGGGTTTCATCCGATTTGACCAACGTTCCGAGGCCGAGGCCGCAATCCTGGAGCTCAACGGTTACCGAATTCCAGGTAGTAGCGAGCCGATCACGGTCAAATTCGCCAGCTGTCCCAGCTCCACTCGTCTATTAGCCAGCCTCCTGCCTCCGGCTACGCCGCTGGCCCAGCTCGATACCACTGGTTTAGCGGCAGCAGCTGCAGCCGCCACAGCCTCCTTGCTTGCTGTTCCGACGCCGCAAGTGGCAAATATGGGTGGTGCCCAATTCTCTGAGCTCTCCAATCGTCATTTAATGGCTGCGTTGGTAGCTGCTGCGAATTTTCGGCGCCAGCAGCAGGAGCAGCAGGTGGCGTGGCTTCAGAATGCGGGTCTTGGCTACCATCCCACAGCGAACCCCTCCTCAGTGCTGCCTTCGCAAAGGGTTAGTTGGAAGAATTCCGGTTTCGCTGGTGGTCCTGTGCAGTCTGCAACTGCCTCTTCGTTGAAAATGAGGTAAACACTCACCTTTTAAACTTTACATGATGTTTTTATCACAATATTGGTGCAACAGGATACTAATCAGGATTATTTACCAAAATTGTCATTATCACCATTCAGATATTACTTCGTTAGAATCTTGATCATGCAACATGTACTTTTTTTTCTGGCTATCAAATTGCAGCCACTTACGCTTTGTCCAATTTTAGGGCTTCTCTCTTTGTGTTGGAGTGCAGACTTCTCCAACGCAAATTGGAGGGTTATTCAGATAGGTTTTTATTAAGTTGGTTGGCTCCAAACCTGTCTTTTAGTTAGGCCAGCTAGGGTTTAATGTATCAATAATAACTTGTCACTCAACTATCCTCCTTGTGGTTATCGACCTCGTTTTTCGAAAGCATCGTGGGGCTTTGTACGATTTGTAAACAAAAGCCCATTCGGTATGCAATGGAAACGTGCCTACCTACATTTTAGTTTTTATCGAATTTGGGTTTGATTACCATAGTGTAATTCTAGGAAGCACTATATCCTGCATCCAGGATGCAATCGGAGAGCTCCGCTTGTTTTTTTTTCTCCTTTTCATTTACAAATCTGATAGTCAATCCATCATGGTATTATTTAAATAAATGCTTTAACTTAAAGTATACTTAGTATGAGGTCTGTTTTCACAGGACTAGCCGTCATAATTCATAAAAGTATGAGGGTGCTCCATTCTTATTAAATTATCTTGGATGATTTGAAATAAAATGGTAAGTATAGCAGTCCTGAAAGTAACCTTTTGGAAACCCCTAAAAAGAGGAGAAGACCGGTGGTAGAGTCCATGTCACGGGGATCTTAAGAAGGTAGTTTCTTGTAAATGCGCTGTTGCCTAGCGTTGAACCCAGAAATTTGAGTGTGAACTTCCCTAATCTTGCAGATATAATCCACTGGGCGAATGCAGTTCGAAAAGTGGCATTAAGCCTCTGGCGCCATCCCCTCTGCCCCCGCTTCCCGACTCTCCCCACCAATCAGCAGCCACGCTTCAACTCCTCGATCAGGCTAGGTAGGTCCGCTATTGAGCATCTCTTTCTTACAGTATGTGCTCCATCCTCTCTCAAAACCTTATTTTATTCATCCGAATAGTGTGCTAAACTCCAATCAAATTGGGTAATAAACTTCGTGATTTCGTAATTGCGGTCAGGACGTCTGGCAGGCGTACTTTTTTCATTGCAAAAAAACCATGAGATAGGATCGTCAGACAATTTCATTAAGGCTTTACTTTGAATGTTTCACGATTGACAGTGCCTTCTCAGTTTTTTTCACCAAAACTCACTTTCCTTTAACTGTTTCATATCAGATGATCGAAAAGTCCGGTTGTAGTATGCTTGTAAGAACTTATGAGTGCGCTCATTCGTGCTAAGAGGTAATTGCAATTGGTTTTCCCTACGTCTTTTGTGTGCTTCCCTCCCCTTTGGAATCCCAATATCGCAAGATGTTAAATTAACTAACTTAGGAGAGGTGGATGGGATTCGAACTTGCCTGTGGTGAGCACCGCAACTCAGCTGCTGAGGTTTGTGTGCATCTAACAGCATTCAGAGTAGATGCGGGCATAACGCATCACCCAAGGGTGGATGGGTCACGTCCAAACAGACCCATTTGTGGTAAGGAAGGAATAAGTAGGCGTTCATTGATTAAGCGAACTTGAGATTGGAAGGTGAATAGCAACTGCTTGCAGTGATGCGACAAACAGTTTACACCTGCATACACGGCAACAGGAGCAACAACTGGAAAAGGGAAGTAGTGGGTACGGTTAGGTGAATGAGTTCCAACTGGCGGGTATTAACAGGTGACAACAGGGTCGAAAGACTACCAATGCGCTATCGTTGTTGTTGCTATTGCTGATATTCTCCTTTTTCCTCGTCCTTTTCTTCCTCTTCTTGCTCACATCTTCGCAACTTCATCTCTTGCTAATGAAAGGCGTGCCATTCGAATGCGATTGTTCGTCTATTGCCTAACCGACTGTTTGGCCGATGAAGTTGTGTTGGGAAAGGTTTTTCTGTTGATTCCAGCGATACTTAGGGAAACAAAATTAATGGAACATTGAGTATACCTAAATAATCCACTCACTGATTCAATTCACAATTCTATGACGCACCACTTTATCCCTAAGGGGCTAAGGTTGCTCCCACTCGCCCTCTCACGCTCTATTTTTCCTTAACCATTCGGGCTGGTGGATCATTGATAAGGGAATCGTGCCGCAGATCCAACAAGACATAATAGGGTGGTCAGCTGGAGAAGGGAACTGACTGGGACCAAGTCATTCGCTTCTTCCTTTTTGGTAACGATTAAGCTGACAAAAATCTTTCAACGAGCTCTCCGTGGCTACCTAACCTTTTCATGAAATTGCAAGCCCTTTCTGGTCACCTTTTTGCTAGTTTCCCTTTCTTATTTAAAGAAAAATCATTTTTTCTGAATCCATATATTGCATCACTCTTGGCAATTTTCGCCCCCCCCCCCCCCGTGTGGTTGAAAATACTTTGCATTCCAAATTCATCAATTAAATGCCATTTTTCGAGCAAATTTGATTGCCTAATCTGAGACCTCTGATGAAATAATCCCTTTATCTACTTAATGGTTGAAACGTCCTCTCATTACTAGCATAATTTGGCTTTTCCAACGTCATGCCTTGCATTGAGTAACTTCAAGCCCTTTGTTTAACTGTAAGCTGATCGTATTTTTATCAAAAGCGCAAAATAGGCAAAATTCCGTTCATGCTTCATTCCAACCTTCCCGTTTACTTTCGCCAGGTTGAACGCTCTCCTGGCCTCAGCAGCAGTGTCTGGGACTACCTTACCAAACGGTCTAGGCAACAGCCTACCAACGGTGACGGGAGTGGGCACCGTCTTCTCCCAGCAGCCCAGAACCACGCCAGAAGTGCTGCACGCGCCCGTCTTTGCACAGCCGAATGAGGCCGCCCTGAAACAGGTCATGTCACTTCAATTTACACCTGAGGTTACCCAAATGTCTCCTCTGGGGCTACCGGGAATCGGAGTCTCACCGGAGGTTTTTGCTTCCTTACCAAACAACGCTACTGCGTCGCAATTCTTCCAAGTGTATGTTATTATTTATTTATTTTATTTATGTTATTTACAAAACGCAACCAAATTTCACTGATTAAGTCATAAATCATACGGGAACAATTGCAAGCTCAATTGGCTGCTCAAACTTGTGTGCTTTACGTGTGCCAAATCAGAGGGTTGAGAATAGGTCCTGGTGGTGGAAAGTAAACAATAGCGAGATCACTTTTCGCCTTCCGTTTGCTGATGCATAGCCTCAGCAAAACAGAAATGCCATCAAGCTACCCCTGGGACAATTTGTTTTGCTTATAGTTTGTGGTTTGATGTAATTAAATAGTTCATCGCTTTCCCCTTCCACCTCTGCTTTCAAACCCATGAAACGAGCAAGATGTGTGGCGTTCCGCAACTTCTCTGAAGATGACACGAGACATACTGTCAGGACGGAGTACACATTATTGAATTACAGAAGGGACAGGGGCTACTGGAATTGCCCGGAGGCCAGTCCACTCGGCAGAGGTATGATGGTGGAAATCTCAAGTGAATTCTTTACCAAAACCGTGAGTTAACCAAACCACATCTGCCATTAAAACGCAGTCGATCAGTCGGTGCTGCAGTCATCATGCCAACCATCGACTTTCTGCACAATTGAGGGGATACTTGACTGCGACGTTATTCATTCATCTTGGAAATTCTACTAAATCTGGATTTTCATCCTATTTGAGAGCTGCAATGTTTGGAGGGGGATGCGCTCGCTAACACGTATGTCCGTCGCTATTTAGACGAACATCGGCCAGAAAAGCAGTCGTTTAATAAAGAACGAGATTTAATACACTTTCACGGGGTTAGGGATTCGCATTGATCCCGCCTTACCGCGTTACCCTCACTTCAGAGCCGCCCAGCCGCAGTAAAGAAGTGGAGGAGGTTTCGCGTGTTTGCAGGATTGGTATCTTCATGCAGGGACGGTGTAGAGAGCTCTGTAGGGAACTTCAGCGGGCGGTTAAGGAATAGTGCTGCTTCTGTTGTTAATAATTTTACTGGCAAGCATGATACTGGTGTAGCTGCCGGAAGTAGGCCCAATTTTTGGCCCTCCTGCTGGGGATCGTCATCGGCTCTCAGCTATAGCAATGTGAACTTCTTCTGACCCGGTAAGATTTATCACTCGGCAGTGCTTGAGGTCACTGGTATGGTCTGGAGGTCAGCTCACCCGGCGAAGGCACAATGGCCACGCACCAGACAACCCCCCTACCAAAACCGAGAGTTAAGTAAACAACCAATGTTTTGCAGATGGGTTGGAGGAGGACACTGCTATTTGTTGAGTATTTGGGCAGTGTACGGGGATGTCAGGGTTCGTTTCCCCTTTTTCCCCCCCTCGAGCTTAAAGGGATACAAAATATACATCCTACAACAACGATATCATTTCTCCTTGTGGAGACTGAGAGCCCGAAATCTCGGTTCGCTTTAAACAGCCCTCGCAAATTTGTGCAAACTTTGTCTACAAAAGACAAGGACCCATTTTGGACATAATTTCGGTGTCCGCGACGTGTCACTGAAGCAGCTGAGCTACCATTACCACACCTCAGCGGGAGTACTTTCTAACCGCTCTTCTACCTCTTTTTAGCCACCGCGGCTTCCTCGACGCAACCAGCGACCATTCAAGCCTCACAACCTCTTGATAGCCCAAAGCAGCTGCTCCTCTTTCGCCTTATACCGAGGTCTCTGAAAACACTATACCTGTTAATACCTTCCCTTGTGCCATTACAAGTCCTCAGGCGTGCTTTTTACTTCAGACATGTCTAACCAGTGCCATTTGATAAACTTGATTGCATTCCCAACACCCCTTTATATCTGAGTTTTACTAACGATTATGTGATGTATATGCGGAAAACCAAAAGGCCCTTGTCGCTGTGATTTCATTGCTCGTAGAATCCTGACAAATTAATTAAATTTGACCGAACAAATGTGGATCTAAGTTGCACTTGCACACCAAGGGAGGCCAGAAAATGACTGATACTCACCAAAGATGTCAGCCGATGTAAACAGGGGCAGCGCCTCAAAAGGTCAAAACCAAACAAGCGAGGGCACAGTCCACCGTCTACCAAGTGCTCATGTGCAGGGCCAGCCTGCACAGACGACCTTGGATACCCGATCTGTCTCGAACATGACCAGGTGGCAGTCGCATCGTTGAAAGAGCTAGATTACATAGCACTTGCAAAGTGAAACGTCCCGGTACAATTCCCCGGTTGACATGGACTTGATCCAGGCAATGCCTACTTGAAACGTCAGGAGAACAACTCCTCAAGTTCGACCAGGGCCTCGACGGGAGCATTTGCTCCACCATGCAAATACAAAGGCTTGATTAGCTTTATAGACTGTTCAACAGGACGTCAGCGTCTATGGGAAAATTCCTGCATTAATTATCAGAACAAATTCCCACCTATGCATAAGCGACGATGGAAACAAGGCCAAAGCAACACTTAATTAGGCGACAGACTACTCCTCCCCAATCAGTGAAGTTCTGGGGGGCCAGGATCTAGTATCCCCTAGAGCTTCAATAATAAACTCCACGTAGAAAAGTGGGATCAGGTTTCTGCGTGATAAGACTCCCTTTAGAAGTTACGCAACAAGACTGCACACGAAGCCCACTCCGCCATGCGGCGCTGCATGACATCGAAATTGAAGACTTTTCAAGGACTACCCGATCAAAGAAACAACAGAGAAAAGTTAAGAAGCCAAATGGTGCACATCACGTTGCAAACGTGATCATCTGGAAAAAGCCCACTACCTCAACAATCACCCCACTAAGTCATCAAATGTCAGAAATCAAACCGCTCCTGGAGAGGGCCGCCAGAAACGAACTGAAAAATAGGGTCACAACAAGCGCTAACACGCACACCATCAGTCTACATGGCCACACTCTGAATGAAAAAATAGAATACACTAAAAACATTACCGAGAAATTTTATTCACGTCTAATTGCGATTGTACTCAATGCGACGCTGGGGGGGCTTGCGGATTTTGCGATCTGCCTTTGAACGACCTCGCAAAATCTTTCCGTGGATGGCGCAGCTGACGCAGTATTGCAGCTTGACATACAACTTCGGTAGAGTGTACCCTAAATGCAGTGGAAAATACATTACATTACCAATTTGAGAACTCATTACACTAGATACGCCGATTATTTGTGGTTCTATCTTAAAAACAGCCTTGCACATAGAACAAGGAATAAACAAATTCGAAACAGTAAAAATGAGAAAACCCGGACAAGTTTGCCGGTATTAATCTGAAAATTGGCCCGAAAAAGCAAACGCACCAGTATAGAAGGACGCCTCTGTCAGGTCCTTCACTGCAGCAGCCTCAGCTATGTTCCGAATGACGAACTTGGGGATGCATTTGTCCTTAGGACAGCACCTACCACAGTTGCTGCAGCGGATAAATTGAACGTGACCGCGGCCCTTCTTAGAACGACCATTATTCCGCCTTTTCTTAGTCTACAACGAAAACAATCACAAACTACGCGAGACTACCATTCTCGAGCAGCGTGAAACCCAACGGTAAAGCGGGCCGCGTCCCCATCGATTTAAACACTCGAGATAGGAATAAACCCTTGGCTATTTATAAAAGCCTGAATCTGTAAACAACAGAGCATTACAAGTCCGAAATATGTACGCAAAATTCAAAACGTAGACTGGAGGGCGTTTTGAAAAACAAGGTACCACATGCAATTAATCAGCAAATTCAATTAGGTGTGAAGTTTATCCATGTTTTAATACAGTGTTTGACGAGTGGCAACCTTATGTTAAAAATCGGAATTTAACATAGTGAAATATAGTAGAAGGTAACCAACAAGCGGCTGGGAATAGTCAAATTCAGCAAATTCACTTTAATAACAGGCCAGAAGGAGAATGCAAGGTTTCAAAGCCTACCTGCCCCCAATCCCTCTGCTTCCGGCATATATATTCTGTTCAAGCACTATGCCTTCTTATACCTTGAAGGAAATTTTGAGACGTTACAAACCGAGCGATGGTTTGTTTTTACCTAGTCACTTGTTCCTTCTAGTTTACGAGAGTTGTATCGCGTCTTTTTATGATTTAATAGCACATGAGGCTCAACTTAGTAGCATATATTTGCCACTCGCCTCCAGATTTCGCTCCTACGCGGCGTGAATTTAACAAAAATTACAGTTTTAAAATGTGATGAAGAGCATAGGCATACACACTCTGAGTTAATTCCCGCAGAGCCTTGTTTCATTCTGGTGTTGTTAGTCACCACTTCAGACGTTGAGTAATGGTTGATGACTTCGTTTTTAAAGATTAATTAGTGCTGAAAGTCTTCATGCATTCTCAATCCAAAAAATGCGTGCAAGAATGTTCAACGATATTTTTCGATTTGATCAATTGCGACTGAATGGTCTAAAATGTATATCAGTTTTTAATGTTAGGTAAATAACTTTGGCATGTTTGTTTTATTTATTACTGAGTGTTCTTGTTAATGGTCGTTATGCATTTATGATTCGCCACTTAACGTCGAGAGTGCTTTTGCTAAAAAACATGAACACAAAATATATTAATGAGGAAATTATTGGATCTGGAACCTATGGCACTGTTTTTCGGGCAAGAGATAGGCTTACCGGCAAACGATACGCTATCAAGCAAATTTTAATTGACAAGTAGGAGTTGTCTTAAGTAATAGTTGGAGTTTTGATAACGGCATACCGGCTTCTACAATGCGCGAAATTGGTGTCCTCATTGAGCTCAATCAATTCAACCACCCAAATGTCGTTGAGTATGTAAATGACGAGTGGAATTCATTTTTCCGTAGAATTCATGAAATCATTCACGAAGACCGCAATATCTCCATTGTATTTGAGTGTTTTGAGTGGGACCTTAAGAAGTATATGGATTATATTAAGAAATATGGCCACAAATTTAAGTGTAATGCAAGTGGAGGTCTGCCTGTCGCCTTAGTTAAGGTAGATATTTTCTATTGACCTTATCGTGTAGGCTTTCACAAGACAGCTTCTTGATGCCCTTAGGTTTTGTCACAAATACAAAATTATTCATCGTGACATCAAGCCGTCGAATCTTTTACTGTCCAAAACCGGTATCCTAAAACTCGCCGATTTTGGATTATCCCGCACACGTTCTATAGGCAACCGCACGTACTGCCATGAAATTGTCACTCTGTGGTATCGGGCACCCGAAATCATGTTGGGCTCCTCATCCTACACAACTGCCATCGATATTTGGAGTGCGGGATGCATTGCTTATGAAATGGTAATGCTGGCTACTCGACCAACTGTTTCTTCAGTTTACAGGCAGTGTTTTGTTCCAAGGGGACAGTGAGATCGACCAGTTATTTAGAATATTTCGGAAATTCGGTATATTCTCCCTCTGTTCACTTACATTTATAGGGACACCCACTACTGAAACCTGGCCAGAGGTATCTGAAATGCCAGATTACAGTGAGGAGTTTCCACGATTTTCACCCCAGCTATTCACCCAACGGGAAATCACGAGAGAATTCAAGTCGGTAATAATGGTAAGCGATTAATCCGCTGTGGGTAAGGACACGTCTACTCCTTCGGTTGCAGGAGATGCTAAAACTGAACCCTCAAGACCGTGCAGAAGCGCATGAACTAAGGCACGCATCCTTCCTCCGAGGCGCCAAAATCGTTCCCATCGAGTGAGATTTTATAATAAAGAGAAGTTTGTACTTTAAAATGCAATCAAATTTAGTTCATTCGTATTTTTTCGCATTCTCACTGAATTGTTGGGGCTCCTGTACGAGGAAATCCTGTGACAAGCCTAGAATTAGATCACTAAGGCTGTAAAACATTATAAGCTCCACCCCTGATGGGCAGGCGATAATCAGAACGCCCTTAACCAAGAAAGTCTGAGATGAACGAAGACCTACAATACAGTTATCGCATTCACGACTTCACGTCATCCCTGGGACGTGGATGTTGTCCCCAGACCATGACACCCAAGGCGTGAGGTCGCTAATTAACCCCCGCCGAAACATCATTGGACGAACTGCCGCGAGAAACTTCCAGAAGGTAGAGCGCAATGGCCTAACTCAAACCCCTCCCCCCTCCAATAGATGATTTGGGGAGCCTAAGCTGCAACTTACGACTCCAAAAACAATCTCATGTCGAAATTATATACCTAAATTCCATTGAACCATAAACCTTGTCGCAAAAAAACGACCAAACGACGACGCAAAAAACAACCAGTGCATCTTCCATCTTATCAATTTAGAAGAGGAAAACCGCCTCCCAAGAGTTCAAGAAACACCGGCTTTACAAAATCGCAATTCAGAGTATGCACGAGAAAAAACTATGATACACAATTTAGTCCAATGTTCCACAAAATAGTCAACAAAGCTAAGCCGTAGAGTCCCATATACTAACTCGGACGACGAAAAATGAGGAGTTTCAATTACCTAAAGATTAACAAAACAACATAGATAATCAGAGAAGGGCAATCCAGCATAAACATCCATGAGAACCGCAACTTACTGTCACTAAACGGGAGGTTGGCCAACAAGTCCGACGGCGTTGGCCTGTCCGCAGCGTAACGTTTCAACATCGACTACAATAGAAGTTTGCATAACAATCATAGGTCTATTATGCTTAGAAGAAAGCATTGATTGATTATGAACGTCTTATGTAACCACACTACATCCTTTCAGGGGTTAGTTTGAAAAACGCTAGTGAAAAAGTCTTGAACAGACCTCGCAACACAAAATGACTGAAGTACTTAAAACACTGCAGCGAACTGTATGTCACTAACCGTAACGATTGGTCTGAGGGACGGAGGAAGGACCAAAGCGTCGTCATAAGAAAATTCCCCATCGCGAAATCTTTCCAGGGCCGAAAATCCCATGTCCCCTCCAGCCTAAGAGAGAACAACAAAGCCCAATAAAAAATCAAAAGGCCTCACACCCAGGATGAAAACCGCACCTCGTGAACCAGAGTAGACACTTACCGCATGATACAGAGTCACACCAAGAGCATATATGTCCCGGCCAAAGGCTACACGCACGCGGTCGCTAGGGTCCTCGAGAGACGGCAAATATCGCCCGTCTCCCAGGCCCTCCCTTTCCCGAGTATTACTTGCAAGAGAAGATCGTCCGAAATCGGACAGCTTGAAGACGATTCCAGAAGGAGCGTCAGACTGAAGAATCTTCAATTTAAAAGGTTTCAATTCACTTCAAATAGATTACAATTAAATAATTACACTGATGTCAAGTGCATGAGAAAGCTGCAGTACTTACATCAATGCATTGTGTACTCGCTGCAGCCGCCATTTCGTCTGAGAAATAAGCCTTGTGAGCTTCATCATCCGGCAGCTGAATTAAGATATTACTCGGCTTTATGTCCCCATGGACAAGATGAAAGTTTGTGTGCAAATAATCCAAAGCACCACTAATTTGCCTTAAGAGGTGAAACAGAGCTATTCCGACAAGACGGCGTGTAGTAATTTGGAGATCATTCGTAGATCCATTAACAAAACTGTCATGGTTTGATAGGACCGAGGCATAGGGCCGAATGGGGTGAAGATAGTCAAAGAGACTTCCCCCAAGACAAAATTCTGTTGCCAAAATCACTGTCTCAGATTCACACCAGGAATCAAAGTACCGGACAATATTCCTGTGTTCTAACAACGCAAGTGCATTAGCCTCATTCAAGAGTTCTTGTATAAATAAATAATGATCTGGGCTCTCCGAAAGCGACCGCTTAAGGCAATATAACATCCCAGAAATTCTGTGGCGAGCTTTGTATATACATGCGAATTTTGTTCTTGAAATTTCTGAAATGGACACATATGAACTGGTTATACTAAAAGGATGTAACCAAAACTAAGAACTTACCGATCTGAATTCAAAATTGGATGAAGCAGAAGCTTCGTATCAACCTCATAGTCCTCATCAACTTCTTCAATGAAAACATTCTTAGCCTGTATCTCCAATACTTCCGGATATTGTTCCTTATACTCCAAAAGCATACTAACATCTGACCTGATGCTTTGTGCTAGTGACCCACATATTCTTTCAAGAAGCGCGGAATGCGAAGGAACGGGGTCCGCGGATGAAGCTTGTAAAGAACTTGACGACTGATACGAGGACTGGAAAATAGATGGCCGTATTTGTTCACTGTAAACAAGAGAGTCCCTAAGATGAGCAGCGAACGCCGAAGGATCCTTTGAAAGCTTATCAAGTAATTCCGAATTTGATAAGTCTCTGTGGTCTAAACTGTTCGCAAACGAAGATGCAATTGAGTTATTTGGTCCCTTAGACCGATGAATAGTACTGGATGGCGACTGGAAAGTTCCAAAAATTGGGGAGAATTCATGAAGACGTGTAGAGTACTTGTCATCACTCTGACTTTCTCTATTACTGTGATCCAATTGAGGAGAAATCAAATTTTTGAACCTATTTACAGCAGGCGTTGAAGATGGTAGCAGAGCTCGCTTAGGAGAGGGAGATCCGTACGCGCTCATCGCGGCGCAAACAGGTCCTCATGTACTGCAACGCACTTGACTCGTTCAAACAGCGTGAATGTACAGTAAAACAAAATACTTTAAAACTCAGCTTGGACTGTCACAAGATCGAACACAATTTGTTGACTTGTTTGTTTAATCAAACCGACCAGTTGCGTTGCTTACAAGTATTTCTTTAAGCATATTTAAGATCCGATGGACATTTGAAGTTTCCCAAACATTCTTCGGAATGAGCCTTTATTCATTACAAGGCAGTGCATATGGAATTATCGTTACGTTTTTTTTATTTTGTATGATAGACGTGGCCTGCCGTTTGATCCTGGGGACATATTAGTGAATATGGAATGCGTTGGGTTTCTAAACAGCTTCAGCGACGGTCCACTTAGGTGCACTGTAACTGTGCATCCGCCAATGGCTTGCGCCTTAGGCTAAAACGTACCCCTACTCCCTTCTGCATATCAGATAGATATCCAGGGAAAGGTAAAATCGGGTTTTAAAGAGCGTAATCCTAAGTTCCACTGCTGAGTAACAAGACTTAGTGGCAAGGGAGAAGGGTGTATGCTGCGACGACTCATAACAGGAGGGCTGTCAATGACATTTCCTCTCGGCAACCAACCCGGTTTCGTGCCCACATAAAGGCCGCATAAGCCATGAACCATCTGGAAAAATTTCGCTATGGAATTACTTGCCGCATCTGCGTGAATATGTTGGTAATGTAAGTACGTTGTACCTTCCTACTTTGTAGCTATCTGGATGGAATACGGATAGATGTAGTTTTACAGCTCCAAAATGAAAACTAGTGAACAAAGTGAATGCACCCGACAATTTGTTTCCAAGGCACAGTATTCAACCTTGCCTTTTGTCAAAAGACGGCTTCTGGGCCTGCAGACACGCGTGATGGCTGGTACATTTCCCCATCCCCCATTATAGATCCCATATAGGACAAAATTTCAGATCCATTGGGACTGATGGGCCAGAGCATTTCCTGAGTTGGATGCTCAAAGGAGGAGCGAGGCCACCCAATACTTTAACTGTTTGCTAACCTCTCTGTTCTGGTAAATGAATCGCTTAAGCGGTCTACCATTGTACCCTCGCTGGATGGCCTGGCCCAGCCTCTGGGTAGTACCGGTAGCCCTAATCCCCTCTTTGTTTTCACAATGCATACCGGCCCGAACATTGTTATCTTTTGCTATCGTAAAAATGATTTATTGCATTTACACATATAGTGTTCAGGCGACAGTAAGCATTTGCAATTTTTATGGTGCAAACAAGGGTACCGAAGCCCTGTAGTGAAACGCGCAAACATCCCGTCGCATCTTTTATCCCTTTCTAAATGAGCTGCCTGCCTAAGCCCACTAGTTAATCTTTAGTGAGTTTTGCTGCATCGTCTTTATTGGTTCTTGTTTTCACCAGAAGTGGTATTGCCGCTGGCCAGTTCTCTCCTGAAGACAGTTCTCGCGTATTGGCGACTAGGTCAGCACTAGTTTTTTCGCAAAACCTACTTGAATTCCCTACCACATAGACCCAGACACCAGGTGGATAAGCAGACATTGATGACTAACGGGCGGGGGTTGTTGCCTCATTCGAATGAGTTTGACCCTACAACTACGCCTGAGTCATCGGTAAGCTGTCACGTCCGTAGGAGATGATGTAACTAACGTCCCGTCTAAACTTCACGTGTGGTTGTGCTGTTCCACAGCTGGCGGTCAGCTCGAGTGAGCGCGTTCGAACATCATACGTGGTGGCGCGATGTGGACCACAGCCCTCCAGTGAGATTTTAGACCCTACAGCTACGGTCGAGCCATTGGTAAGCTGGGACGCTCCACTAAGGTCACATCCAAGTTTCATGCGGGCTCGTATTATTTTGGCCCCCGCAATCAGCTCGCGTGAGCATGCAGCGACGTGACGTGCCCACGTTCTCCGAGGGGATTACAGACCCCATGGCCTTACCTGGTAGTTAGGTCACGCTTTGCATTGCGCTAACAAAGAGCACTTGACGCTATCATGCTTACCGAAGACGACAAGCAAACACTAAACCTTCACACTCAGACCTAACTACATCCTAACGAGTACACAACTACAATCCCATTTAAAGCAGATTCTACTTCCGATGCCGGCTGCATATCACTAGCCAGGAGCTGAAACCAGTGAGGTCGCAAAACCACAGCGCAGCCAAACCTGTAGAAGACCACCCATCGTGGCATTATGCAGACAGTAAACATCATCGACGTCTCGGTAATTGAGATATCAGCATTCATGAAACTAGGGGCCCAGGTGTGGGCCGTAAAGTAGCAAAACCACAGGTTGCCCGACCGCCATAGCCAATCCAACTGTCAATACAAGGCAGGAACAATTCGGGCTCACATCGATCATCCCCCCAATATCAACAGTAAGGAAAGAGAAAAACGACAACAACCGTGAACAAGCTCATAAAACGAAACGTCCCGGCCAAGAAAATGGCAGAACAATCCGTTTTAACGTATCAAAAATATTGTGTCTCAGCCCCTATCACCGAACAGAGACGCTAATCAACCCAACACCTGCAAAGGGACACAAGTTACATGAGACTAGTCACAGTCATAGCCACCTCTTCACGGATGAAACTGCATAAGTGAAGCTCACCAAGCTTTATAGAGTACAATATGTCCTCCAAAAAATTCGACAACGTTTAGTTGCCGTTAAGCTCGATGCGACGGAGAGGAGGCCCACGGATTTTCCGATCTGCTTTTGAGTGAATTCGCAGGGTTTTTCCAAGTACTGCACAAGTGGCATTTTATCGCAGCTTGGCAATGTGTAACCTAAAACATTTACTTATAGCAATATTATTATAGTGTTAAGGCACTTCTTACGACACAGAAGTCGGGATACTCAACTGCAGCTTACACTAGAAGGAGTGATAAGTTTTTTAGTAATGTGAGGGAACAACCAGAAGCACAAACACTTAACGATGTGATAGATAAGAAAAAAATACATTGCGAAAAACTCACTCCAAGCTCTTATACCGCAAAAGAATATTAAAAACACGAAGATATCGCAACAGAGTAAGCGTACCGGTGTGGAAGGATGCCTTTTTCGAATCTTTAACTGCAGCCGCCTCAGCTATGCTCCTGATAACGAATTTGGGGATACATTTATCCTAAGGGCAGCATCTACCACAGTTGACGCGGCGAATAAATTGAACATGGCCTCAACCTTTCATAGAACGACCTTTGTTTCGCCTATTCGTTGTCTACAACAAGAACCACCCTTCCAAATCCTTACCACTTTCCAACCACGTGAAAATACGGGTAAAGACAGGCGCTAAAATCATGAAGAAAATAAAACAAACTAACTTGAAGTAACAAACTTTCAAAAACAATAGCAACACATAATTGCAAAAGTTATTTGGGGCAAAAAAGTACCATAAGCAACGATAAACATCGGAAAGGCGAATGCAAGGGATGACAAACAGCAAGGTAAAAGCATCTGACAAACAGGTAACTTTATTTCTAATTTTGTTTCAGCATGAAGCAAAGCTTTTCAAAACGAATGATTCGATTGCAGCCTATGAAGGACTCTTCTCTTCTACCACCCTTTCTATGAGAAGGCTGGGTGTTTCTAGGCGTCTTTTTTACAAGCACAAGAGGAATATGCGTTAGTGGAGCTGAAGTATTTACGACGAGGGTACCTCAAACTCAGAAAAGCGATCACACTCGTCCACGACCGGGTTAAAACTACCTTGCTGCCTCTCGCCTACAAAGTACATTTGAAAAACATAAGTATTACACAGCCTCCTCGCCCTTTGAGCGCCGTTCTTAGTGTTGCTCCCGTTGATTGCTTTCATTTACACCGTCGGGTAGTTTTCTTTCTACAATTGCGTAGGCTTTATCCTCGAAACCGACCAGTGGGGCACCTTTGTAAGGGCAAGGTAGTTCGTAGGGGAGAGAACTTTCATTACACGGAAGGGGTCTCTACTCCAAGGGTGGTTAAATTTGCGATGTGTTCCGGATAGGGAAATCGGTCTGTATAATGGGACAAGATCTCCTTCGTGGTAGGCATTAGGTCGACTGCGCTTGTCGTAATATTTCTTTTGTTTACTATAAGACATTTGTAATTGTCACTGGGCAATATTAAACGTCTTTCTTATCACTTCTTTTAAGCCTGGTACGTACTTCTTGGCATTGTCGGTTGCCACTTTCTTGCTCAATATGAAGATATCGGAGCATCTTGAACGAGGGAACATTAGTTGATGCACGAACTGTAGCCTCATAAGCGAGAAGGAAGCGCCCCAATCTTCAGGCTGCGACCCTTTAGTAAAAGCTTTTAGCAGTCCTATCAGGGCGCGATTCATTCTTTCTACTTATCCGTTGCCCTGCGGGTGTCTAGACGTCGTATGCGTCTTTGAGAATCCGAAGGTTCTGCATAGTTTAGTAAAGAGTCTGCTTTCGAAGTTAGGACCTTGATTTTTATGGAATGATTCAGGCACTCTGTGTTGACAGATCCAACGACTAAAGAAGATCGAGGCCGCCATTTCGGCGTCTTGCGACTTCATTAGTTCCGCTTCGGCTACTTTTATGAAGTAGTCAACCATAACCAGAACACATAGGTTTCCTCTCTTGGTAAGTGGCAGAGGGCCTATGATGCCTGAAAACTCCTTAGGTATGGGTTGTAGGGGTGCGACTGCTGTAAAAGTGAGGCTTCTTGAAACTGTTGCAAGTGATACAGATTCGGCAGAAGTCTAGCATGTCCGGAGTAAATGAGGGCCACCAGTATCGTTTGCCCAATGCCTCGACCATCTTTTCTCGCCTGTATGACCCAATTGCTCGTGAAACTCTTGAAGTACCGTTTGTATCAAAGATCCTCGAACAAAAAGGCGCTTAGGGGACGTGGCGTCTTCTTTGTGCCATAAAGCCTCATCCTCCAGGAAGAGTTTGGACCACTGCTGCCATATCCGTCTGATTGCCTTGCTGGACGAGTTCATCAATTCCGCAGTGGCCTTATAGGAGGATGTTAATAACCCCTCGTATACCAAAGCCGTTTCGAGACCAGTACCCTGTGAGGTCCTTCAATGGTGTTTAGTGTGCTCGCTCAAAAGTGGCGTACGCATTATACTGCTATCCCTTTCTGCTTAGAGAGGTCTGCGAGACAACGCATCTGCGTTGCTATGCGTAGTCTCTTTTCTGTACTGTACTGTAAAGCCATATTGTTGCAGCTCCTCGTACCAGAGCGCAAATGAACGGTCAATCTCCTTCATGGTTTTAACCAGGTCAGTGCTTGATGATCTGTTCCCACTATGACCTGTCTGTCTTTCGGGTAGTTTGAAGTGTCTAACCATTGCATAGATGGCGAACGGTTTACGCTCTTCTGCAATTTTCTGTTCCATTTTTCGTTGAGTCTGGCACTGGCATAGGCGATGATATGTTCTCTGCCTTCTCCGTCGCTTTGTGTAAGTACGCTGACTACGGCTACGTCACTGACTTCCGTATCTAGTACAAAGGGAGGGGCGCTGTTCTCGAAGTTGGATAAGGCCAGAATCGGAGCGGAGCAGAGCATTCGCTTTAGTTCCTTAAGGCCTCATCATGTTCGTTCTCCCATTTGGAATTCTTTTTCGCCTGATTCTCAGTTAGCTTGTACAGGGGACAGACAATCTTGTTAGCAAAGCCTTTAGCCAACCGCCTATAGTAGTTTGCCGAACCGAGAAAACTGTGGAGCTCCATCTGATTGGTTAGTGTTGTCCAAGGTCTCACTTGTACGATCTTCTGTGACCGCCATCCCATCTGACAAGACTGTATGCCCCAGGAAAGTGACCGAATGTTTAAAAAATGGTATTTTTGGGGTTCAAGGTCAATCCCGCATCTCGGAGACGATCCAGCACTATATTAAGATTGGCGTTGTGCTCAAGGATGTCATCAAGGAAAAAGCCCAATAAGTGCTGTCTGTCTGCCGCAGCGTTACAGAGTCCGAAAGGCACTGTCTGAAATTCGTGCAGCCCGTTTGGCACTATGAAAGCCGTCTTCTCTCTGGCTGTTTACGCTACTCTTACTTGCCAGTATCCGAATTTTGGGCCTAGTGTGGAAAACTACTTTGATCCATACAGGGACTCCAATGAGTCAATAATGTGAGTTATGGGGAACTCGTCCTTCTTATTTACGGAATTCAACTTCCTGTAATCGACCCACAGTAGTAGACTGCCTTCACTTTTCTTTACCAGTGCGATTAGAGAGGCTCGTAGTGACGATGATGGCTTTATAACCTCATCATTGACCATCTCTTCTGCCAAACTGTTCACTTATTCCAGGAGAGGCGACGGTATGCGTCTCGGTTGTTGCCATATAGGTCTGGCTTTGCCGATTTCCATGGTATGTTTGACGATGTTTGTTCGCCCAACACGTTCGAATAATTACTTAGCAAAGAGCGCAGTTCCTTCCTTTTGCTGTTGACGATATGCGTCACATGTGCGCAAAGCTCATCCAACTTGTTAATGGGAATGCCCGCAGCCTCGAAAAGAGCACTACAGACTTCGACTGCATCCTTTTTCGGTGGAGAAGCAAGTGAGTTTGGTTCCTTGTGCTGCTGGGTCAAAAACGTGCCTTTTGAGAAAATCTGAACTGCTTTGATGTTACGAAGGAAATCAACACCAAGTAGCACACCCCAAGCTTATTCTGGGCATATAATAAATTGCACCGGCCAAGGTTTTTTCGCCATTAAGACTTTCACGAAGTCTCTCATTCTACCACCACCTTCCTCCTTTCTGCTAAGATTAGTTTTGCATACGAAGAACCGGTGCAAACCTTGCTGTGCGGATTTGGAAAAGCTCGGAAGTTCACTACTGACTTGGCTGCAACCGATTCAAGGAGTAAGCTGCAGGGACATCCTTCTAGCTTGCCGGAGACGCACATAAATGGAAGGGAGTCATTTAAGGGTAGACAAGATAAGGAATAGTATGGCTCACCAGATTTTGAAAAACAGTGACGGCCTCAACCAACTGACTGAGGTCCTAAGTCTTCACGGCGTAAGGCTTCGCCACAATGGTTAATGGTCGAACACCTGCTCCGAGCTGAGCAACCAGCAAGTAGGTCAACCTCATCAACGGGCTTATAAAATGGCGCCATTGTTTCATGTCTTTTCGGTCAGCCATGTG
>MIEF01005764.1:0-36435 GCA_001870725.1 Taenia solium | reverse complement strand
ATGCGATTTGAATCGGTGCGAAGGGAGCATGCTCTACGACCGACGAAATTGGCTGCATTTACATGCATGCGGATGGAATGGTAAGGCTGACGTGCACCAAGCTATTTAAACATGTCTAGTCATAGCAAGGCACATCCCTGAGTTACAATTACAAGAGGTAGCGGATCCGTGAGTCAATTTTCGACAGGTGATCAGTTTAGAAAGCTGTCATGTAGTACGCCCGGCAGACGTTTTTACTTGAAAAGGGTGGCATGCGAATAGTGTGGGGTAGAGGTGCCCCCTTCACTCTGTCGCTCTGCACCATACTTTATCAACCTCTGATCAACAGTTTAGCGCAGTCATTTGGCGCGCTATAGGGCAACATTCCGCATAGAGTGGACGATCAAAGAAAAATGCTTTGGAGGAATCAGAGAAGGGTGCGAAAGTTTGCACGCTGCGGAAAAGGGATAAAGAGAAGCGGCGAGGAATTGAAAGAAGCCAGCTCGGTGAGCTTATATGTCAGTTCACTTAGCTTATCATCCTGAGTGGAAAGTTATCTTTTAAGGAGGGAAGAACAGTCCATTTAGCTCTTACTGGGAAATGGTGTGACAGGACGAATGCAACTCCAGCTGAAATGAGGAAGCAGCAGGAGGATTACTGGTGTGTCAAAATGATAGCAAAGGTTGTTTTTGATGGAATGATTGGAGCCGATTTGCATGGTCGGCTAAAGAATAAGTAGATGGTTTGCTATGGTAAAATCTTGGCCCTCGAAAACGTGACAGGCATGAATTAACAGCTGTTTGAAGTAATTATCATCGTCCTTTTTAAGGTGACGAGATAGCAAATTTGGGATGTCTGTATTCAAGTCTCTGCTCTCGTTCCCTTAATACGTCTCAATGGTAGATGGTGAGCAGTGCGTGGAGCTGAAAGATCCGGTGAACTGTGAAAAGTGCCCTCCAAGACGGGCCAATTTTGCGATTGCCATCCACTCATTTAGGCATCAAGACTACGGATCACTTAACCGTAGCTCGTCAGGTCTGGATTCCAAGCATAAAAAAGCGGAAATGGCCACGAAGTACAGAGATGAGATGGGTAGAATTTAGAGTTTAATTGTCTTCCCACCCAGCGGAAACAGTGCTCAACGCTGCACCGCATCAACACATACTTAGGGGCCACCACAAGCATCGCGATGTCAGATTGCGAATAGCATGCTGATATTTGTGCAGTGTTTCGCCATGAGTACACATCGGTACTGTCCTACTCTTACATTTGCAATACAACAGCCATTTCCATACGCTAAATCTAGGAGAGCATTGCTAATACTAGTGCTGTGATTTGCAGCATTGTGAAGGAGCCAAATATTTTGACGTGAAGCTGTGTGGGAGGCTAACTGACTCCATGCGTTAAGTATTTACACAGAGGAATGCACGTACAACACAGAGCGGTCGTAGAGAATGATTTGGCCATTGATTATCGCCTTCTAATTGTGTACTTTTAAGCATGAATGCTAATAATGAATGGAAAATCCGTTGCGAGTGACGTGAGAGCTAGGTGACCGGCAGGCGCGCATCAAACTTGGCCTTACGTTGACCTGATGTGAGCGGCTATGTCACGATGAAAGTACATCTATTCTCAAATCAATGCAATTCAAGTGCCAACACACGATCCTCCCCTCCAGATATATCAAACCCGGTCACATGATCGAAATCGTTTCTAAAGAGGAGTATCCTCCACTTTCTCCCTGCCTCCCTTTCAATCGATTTACAAAAGCGAAGTTCTTTTGCAATCGCCCCTCAATGGCGAAGACTATTTGTGGTTCCTAACCCATTCATACATCATCCACTCTACGAGAGTTCCATGCGTCCGTCAGGTGAAATCGCACAGTAAGAATATCATGGACTTTCATCCAAATTTTGTTAAACGCTTAGGCAAATACCTTGGCGTTATTGACATAGTCAGTATTTGCACAGGGATCCCAAGCTGGGAGCGGATTCTCTTTCCAGAAAAGCTGTGTTCATGTATGGACAAGCGGTAGTGGTTCGACAAATGAGTCTGTACAACACTGCATTCAAACGTGCCGATTCCGCGCATTGCAAGCATTTGCAAAACTGTTAAGCAGCACTTCAGTCAGATGCAGCCTGATCTCCAATTTTCATCGACTCGAGCTCCTCTTGGTGCGTATGAAAGAGACACCTACCTAATATTTCTTACTATCTTGGTAGAGCGGGCGAACGTTTTCCACTATCTACATCCACCGCAAGTGGACAGTAAGGTACTTCTAAACGTTGTGAATCCCACATGGCCCACATCGCAATAGGTTCAGCCAATGGATTTTCGCCCTTTCGCACATGTCTACTACCATTCTTCAGGGTCTTCCAAAATTACTAATTATTGGCAGTGGATTGGAGAAGAGCTATCGTGTACATCCTGCTGACAAGGGGGAGGGTACCTCATCTTCCAACTAAGGTTAATGCAAATTCCAACAGCAAATTGTAAAAGATCAGTTTGTCGCGGTGCTGCCATTTATAAAATTCAATGCCGTTCTCGACGTCATTTTCAGAACGGGATTGTAATCTTGCTGTAATGTGATGAGAATGACACTGATTCGTTATTTGATGAACTATTTCCATTTTGATTGTAGCCTTTTAGCCATGCTTATCCAAGTAAACAGTTTTGCATTTGGATTGTGCACTGATGCGCCTTGTTTTATACGTATCCAGCAGAAGTGTCAATGAGTTTCCATAGTTTTAAAAAACGATATGAAGTTCAGTTTGTAGAGCGGATAAACATGAATCACGTCCATCAGTACTAGTCGGCAGTTAGTGATGTAAAAGAGAAGAAGCGGATGGATGAAGAAACAAGGGCTCACAGAGAGGCAGAAAGAAAACAGTTTTCTTTGCGATGCATTCATTTATGCTCTTAAACGCGATTCGAAAGTTGCAGCAAGCCATCTCTACACTTCGTGCACAAACCTCAAAATCACGCACGTTGTTCTAGCAACGTGGTGAGTTATCAAATGAGGAGGCAATCTAGAACTTATCCTTACGTGTGCTTTCATAGATCAAACCGTGGCTTGTGTACAACAGCGTAACTTATGAGGCGCATAAAATGTAAACTAGAAGGTCTAAAGTGGGAAAATCATTCAAGTTTTATTCAACAATTTGTCAGATTTCATGCTCTTTGACTGGTTAATTTTATGTTTTGGCTGAATAGCCAGAACAGCGTGAAGTTAGCGGCACCAAAGATCTGCAGTGTTCTCCATGCCTAATTAGGACTTAAGAGGTCATCAGCAACTGCTAGAATATGTGGGTGCGGAACCGTTGTTCATCATGAAAAGGGAAAACACTAACGATTCTCTGAGTACCTCTTCAAAGGTGAGATTTGCATACCTCACGAGGCGTACCAAAGTAATATGCACTTAGGCTTTTGATAGCCCAAATATTTGCTGATATTCCAGCTAGCCGGTTCATCGAATCATGCTTAAAGCAATTGCTGAGGTGTATTAACTGCCACACAACCTGCAGCATGGTGGCAATTCACTTCGATCCAGTGACAGGGGTGGTTCGCTGGTTCATGCCTATTGGATCAGCCCAACTAGTTCATGCCCTGAGTAATCACAACCACCACACCAATGTCAAGACAAGGGCAAAACCAAGAAGGCGACCCTTCCGCCTACCAACAGAGCTGAGCCTGACACCTTATCAAATGCTGCTTTAGCGAAGAAACACCAGTTGCTTTAGTGCATAATCGTTGGTCGCAAAGATTACCAGAGTCGATCACTTCATTTTAGTTTCAATACAGACACCAACGACCGCAGATAAAGCAGCCGAAATCTGCCCATGACAGCCACCAACTAGTCTGGCTTTATTGACCTTAACAGGAAAGTACACCCGTCTGACGAAGATTCATCCCATTTCCACCTGATGGCTGTTCAGAGCGTTCTAAACCCAAACCCAGTCCTAAGATGAGAAATAAATAGTCGGTTATCAACTCTCAGGTAACAGTTAAAAACAATGGCTTAGTTTACTCTCGTAGTGATGTTATGAACTAACATCGACAGCTCCATATGGTGATGCATCAGCTGCAACCATCGGGAAGCTGTGATGAAGCTTTTAACCATCAGATAAGTCTCACATTCGTAGGGAGGTAGGTAATTGTAAGCATTCATTAGTGGAAAGCCGCAAACCCGTAACACATCCATCCCAATCAATCCTGGTGAATTCACGTAATCACATCTTCCCGTTTGAGATGTGAGATGTGGCACAAAAGCAACCACCATGGCGAAGTGGTCCTTCGGAACGATCACTTGGATCTGTTGATGTAAGGGATTTGCCTTTTAATTATCAAACAACTTTGTTCTCCCACTCTTGTAACAAGTGCTACTCCTGTTTCAGTAAGGCGCTATCATACTAAATGAGTCTCTTGGTCTTAGCATCAGGAATGCAGAAACAGTAAAATTCAGATTAAGTCAGGCAATGCGGCCTGTCCTCTAACACTATGAGCTTGCTAGGCACAAAGATCACAAATGGCGCGGCCGTCGACAGGCCGACCACTTAAATATTTGCATGTATCAAATCCTCTTTCCTCTTCATTATTCCTCCGCCCTTACGCTTCCTTTTCCTGGTTGCGACACTTCAGCACGTGGGCGGTGCTGATTGAGGAAACGTCCGACATAAAGAAGGAATAGGAGTGTGTGCGTCGTCCACTGTTGTATCGATGAAATGCTTAGTAAATGAAAGTTTTATCCTGTTCAGCGTGGCAAATAATTTCGTGTTAACCTACCCGACCACAATGTCCTCATTACCATCCTGCTAAATGGCTGTCCAGAGCATAAGCAGCCACTGCTAAGCGCCAACTTTGGCGTCAAAACTTTATTATTTTGAAGCAATTTTGAATCCAAGCATGAGTCTTATGAAAATCACGATAAATAATGCAGAACTCGAGACTCCTCCTGCTGAGTGGAAGATGCGTTGGCTAATTCTGTTCCAGTATTTTTATAAGTTAATAAGCTCAAAAGCTGGAAAAGAGCATGCAAGGTGAATAACTTGCCCAGTTTAGCCTCATTGCCAGTCAATATTTTCCGACCAACTTAGCAGATATTTTACCAACGGGTCATTCGGTTGCCATTGGTCAGGTCTTTTATAGGCATAGGCGAGATAATCACACTAGCAGCGATGTACGGACGAAGGAGTCTCTACAAGTCACCATAACCCACAAAATGGACTTATCGTATTGCAAAAGTGGAGGAAACTACCCAATGGCCACCAATCAAAACCTCGGAAAACTTCATAAAAGTGTCCGAGTCTGTAAAACCACCTTGCCAATTAATTCGTGTCTACGGCCTCAGCAAATCTTTGCATTTATCGTGGGTGATGCTCAAAAGCAGCTATGCAAGCCTAAGATACGTCAGTGTTTGGATGCAGTCGTCATCTTCTTCGCAGTCAGTAGAACAGAACAGACTGAATTTCTTCAAAATTCGTATTTTAAGACTCTCTGTAAGTTGGAGGCAGAAAGTGGTTACCAGTGTCTGGTGTGGTCAGTGAAGATGCCTTCTGCAAGACAGATATTCACTTGCTGTGACTCAGTGATGGCAAGTTATGCCACTGCGTGAGGAGTTTAGTGGGTTTCAACGACGCCTTTGATTTGAAGAGTCGCATACACATTCAAGCCATTCGACGTTTCGAATGTGAAATGGGAGAGGAAAGTGAACAGTTTAAAAACGTCTTACGTGTAGATCTGCTTAGGTCTGTTTGCAAGCTGCAGCAAGTTTTTGCTAGGATCTGCATAAAAACTTCGCAAATGCCTCCAATGGCATAGCGCCGTGATGCTATGGAAGTGAAATAGCCAAGCTTGGATCAGAAACGAATCAGGCTTTTAATATTTTTATTGTTTGATAATTTTTGTCCCAAGGAGGGGAGGTTTGATTATCATTAATCGAGCTACTTTTAGATTCGACTTTGATTAATTGCCACATTTGCATGGGCACGAGTGAGTACAAACACGTGGTGTCGGCTCTGCGCCTTAAGTACTCCCAAATTATCCACCCTCATAGTCTCCATGGAATTCATAGATTAAACTAGCGTGAGGTCTCGCAGTCATCGCAAAGACTGGCTGCTTCGTGACAATCATCGTTTTTGATTATTTATTCTGAAGGTTATCGATTTCAAGGGTAACTCAGTAGTGCTCTAGAACGGTCTATTTTCCCCCATCCACGCCTGGTTGGCCAGTGTCCAACAGGAAAACAAGATACGACGGAGTTAAATGTAGAGTTTAAAATTAAACAGATACCACAGATGCCTAAGACTGCACTTACCCTGTGATTTCAGCAGTCTTCATTAGGTGAGCATCCACAAAGTACCCGCAGGCTGAGTTGTTCAACTGCATCCAATTGTCGAAGAATGATGATTCCATTGGTGGCAGTTGTGTTCTCGCTGGTCTTTCATGTTGGAGACGAGGAAATCTTAATGTTGTGCAATGTTATCATGGCACCACTGTAATCGCTTTAGCTGCAACCTCTCACACGAGTTGAAACATCGTTTAAAATAAAAGCGGGAGCCAAAGTAGCCAAGTAAAGATGTACGTCACTTGCATTCCACCGACGTCTCACAGGCAAAACTCTAAATCAAAATATGTTCGATGTCATCGCCATAGAGTAGACAGCGCTGCAGCAAGTAGTGCGTGGTGCAATGGTGGCAGTAGTGGGCACAGTTGCTAATGATAATTCGATGCACAAGCTGTAGTAGTGCTGCTTAGAAGACAAGTAATTCCTTTGTGAGGACGCTGGGAGCTACACAATGCACTATAGCACAGCAAAACAATGCAACACGCAGCAGTCATTCATTAAGATCCACAGTTCCTGTTTCACCATCTCTCACTCTTCCATCTATCTTACCGAACAAATTTTTGAGAAATTACGGCACACTTGAAACCATGTCGAATCTATTTTGTAAGGTAGTTAGTCTAACTGCTTCCATTGGAATGTCTCTGACTTCGTAATGATGACCAAGAGGATGCTAACGTGCAACAAACTTGTCTCATTTCCACAAATCTATATGGCTGACAAAGTTGAATGTCGAAATCCACTACTTTAGTGAAGGTGATAATTCTCCAGCAGAAATTCTTGATTTCAGCGACATCAGGCATAAGGCCACAAGACGTGTCACAGAACATTTGGAAACTAGGTAAAACTGGTGAATGTTTGGGCGTTAAACGTGTTCTTTAGACCTAATGCGCCAAAAGCTATTTTGTAAATCGTGAACCTCATGAAGCGTGTGCGTTATTGAATTGTAACCTCCTATTTTTGCTGACCTGAATATTCATGTGGTGACATCTTCACCTCATAACGACGCAGAGCCGACCCCGTTCCTAAACGATTACTGAATATTAAACATTGGCAGCCTCATCTCCAGCCCATCAGTGCCGTACGCCTTGGAGAAATAATGATCCAAAGAAAGACATGCAGCTGTCAAATGGGCTCAATGGATTCTGAATAATTATATCCAGTTACTTTATTTAGTATTTAAATTTCCGAGGAAAGCGAAGCAACCAACTTAACTAGATTGCGGATGGAAGGTAAATAAAGAAAACATAATGGACACCGAAGATGCTTGCATCGGTCAAGTCACTGAATTGGCTCTCCCTCTGACATAATAATCAGTGCGGCAATTAATGATATTTAAATAGTTAAGAAAAAATGATGTGGGCCATGTGTAAATAAATGCACCTATCACACAACAGCCAATTTCATAAACAAAATTGCTCCGATTTTTACCTAGTCTGCAACCCGTTTGTTGTCCTGTGTGGCCAAAATAATACAGGGATGGATTATGCAAAACTAAGAACGCTCTCCAATGCTCTGCATTTACAAATGAAATGGCGGATCTAATTGCACAACGATGTCTCTTGGGTTTGTATAAATTTTATCAGACCATTTGTGACGAAACTTCGCAACTAGTTACAGCGTCAGGGTACAATGTTTGGAAAAGTATCAATCACTCTTGTTATTCACAAGGAGCACTCATAAGTGCTTGAGGACAAATTGTTTATGCATTTATTTATTATCAATGGAGGGCACAAATGGCCTTCTGAGAGTAAGAAGGAATTGTGTTTGAAATTATTAAGTCAAAATTAGAAGTAAATAAAAGGAATCTCATCGCATAAAAGTGTTTGCTTCTCTACGGGTCTAACCCGCTGTGAACATGAAAGGTGGGTAGTGGTCTAGGGGTGACTTTCTCTACAGAAAGTGCGAAGAAAACGTGGCAATGTTTAAGCAAAGCGTGGGGAACCTCCACTTAATGGCGGCCTTATTTGTGGTCGCAAGGACTACTAACATTGAAGACTGTGGAACCGTACTTACATAAATTAGCCTGAGATTTTAGCTACTGCTTAATGAGTAAAACCAGGACCAGCTATTTTTTAGCAAACAGTGGCGCTAAAATAAATCTATGCTCCAGAATTTCTGACAGAATCCGTACTAGCCCATATCGGAAGATGAACAATCCAATTCATATCTGCATTTTCGGGGCAATAGCCGTTGAAATTAAATGCAGCGCGAAGAAGACGAAGGTGCGTTCAGTGCAGAATAGCACTACATCCAGGCGGTCAAAAGGAAATTCGCAATAAAGCAGCATACAGAATATGACCTGAGGCTTTGATTATCGCCCAGTAGTTAAAATCTTCCTAAGAAATGCAGTAAGGAAGTTGCGTCAATTAGATAACCATACCGGAAAATTCCGCTTGTTGTCCACCTATTAGGACTTAGTTTATTAATACGAGCATACATGAGCTAGCATCACTTAGAAAGGCATGGAACTTTAGCTGTGGTGGCGGAAAATAACACGCCCAACAGAGAGAATGGCATCCAAATAGCGCATTGTCTAATTGCTGTGCAACTTTATTAGTTTTCGGTCGAAACCTTAGCTAACAACAAATGCGTACAGGAAGATACTGCCGATACACATAAAATGCAAAGTTTGGCTGGCAGAACTTGTGACCCTTTCTGACTGCCACTAATAAAAATATCCACCCTTCCCTAGCTAAGTCATGAAGCATAGACTACTAATCTCTTGTGCCAGTTTTCGTTTTCTACTTTGGGTAAAATTACGCTAAAACTGGTGCAGTGGTACCCTTAGTCACGACTGGTTTGCATTCCAGCTACTTTTCTTCAACAAGGCTGTCGCAGACTTCGTGTTGATGTAGTTGGCAAAGCCAAGTAAAACCGCTATGTTGAGAGTCAAGTGGATGCCTCTGAATCTCCATGACGATTCGTTTCAAAATTGGAAACTTTTTTGTTAAACCTCCTTCGACTTCGACAGAGTGTTGCCACTCAGCTGTATCAATTAATACGTGGTACTGCAGGAATTGTTTTACTTGTTGGTTTTCTGGTAAAAGCGATGCATCGAGGCAAGACCTTGGGATCTCTGGCCAGCTAAATAAATAAATAAGCTTGTACAAATGTTCATGGTAAAAGGTCTAGCCAAAGTGGCAGGAGATCATTCAGTGCCATTGAAGTAAATGAGGATTAATGTGAAGTGTGCGACTTTTACATTGGCTCTTATTGTGTTCTGCTGGCACTGTTGAATTCATGCTAGGCAAATCCACCAAAAATTTTGGCATCATAGGACAGAGCAGGAAATTTTGATAGCTGCCAATGAAAAAAATTGTCGTCTTGAAACGAACACAACTGCCACAACTGCTCACATTGGGTCAGTGAGAGGTCAAGTTTGACGTGTATATCCGCGACGCGAGCACAAAATTTCTGCTGGGTGGCCAACCATTATGTCACGTGCCACGTACCACAAAGTTCAAAGCACCTCGGAGAGAAGATTATATATATTTTAAATACCTATCTTCAAGTCACGCCGGCAGCGCATTTATACTCCCACCTAACCTCGTAAAAAAAGCTCCTTTCGTTCTATCAATTAATGACCATTGATCTCGGTTTCACACATAATCGGTCATCTTTCTACTTCCCACCTTCAGCCACATTCGCACTCAGCCTATCATCCCCACACCTAATGAAAGCTAAATGGACCCTCCACCTCCCCTTAAAAATACAGCTCCATCCTATTCCCAACCGCCTCTTTTCCTTCTAATTAGCCGCGCTCTTATTTTGCATCCCGTTTGCTTCCTCTATCGCAGTTGTCCACGTTCACCCTCACTTGGGCCCCTCGTCATTCAGCTTACTCATCTGCATGCAGTCACTTTAAAGAAGTCACAGCATTCAGCACTTATCTGCACATCCATCCACAAAAACCAGGTAGACCCATAAGCATCCAATCCAAATCATTCCCAACCTGGTCCTCTGATCCCACACCATCCCATCAATCCACACCTTAATAACCCACCTCTTCACACGATTCACAATAACGAGTCCATCAAACCATCTCCTATACATCTATGACGCTTCATTCAACGGAAACAGCCATTTTCATTGCTATCATATGGCACTGCACACATGGCTAGGACAATGACGTAAACATTCATTGACGGGGTCTATATTCCAGGTTTCCATTTTCTTCTTAGCTAAGTTCGACAAGATTCCTTCGCGACAAATTCGTAGTCCTTCCTGACTGAATTTCCGTTCTATTTCTCCATTTGATTAAAGTGCTGTTCCACGGCCTTGCAAATGCGTGCAGTGCGCTGAACCGGCAGGTCTGAAAGCAGTATTGCGTAGACTCGTCTGTCGATCCACTTCCACTTATTCATGAACGAATATGAAGCAGGTAGGAAGAGAATCCACTCCCAGTTTGGGATCGCTGTGCAAACATTTACCATGTCAACAGCACTGAGGTATTTACAGAATATTTGAACCAAATCTTGACGCAGGTCCGTTATCTTCTCGATGCGTGTCTTCACCTGTCAAATGCATTAATTAATTAACTGGCATCTAGAAACACTCAAAACAGAACAGGTATGATCTATTGAATGCATCCTGCTTGATCGTGTGCGGATAGCAGAAGGCACCTAGCCTTGGGTTTGTGATTGTACAGTGCTAATCGTTTGTTCCAAAAAGTTGAGGATGCTCAACTTACTTTTAACTCCATTGCGCATTCTTTGACGGATGCTTTAGAGCTCTCGCAGCATGAGTGAAGTAGGACTGTGGGAGGGACAACGAATAGTCTTCGCCATTGAGAAACGGGAGTTGATTAACATTGAGAGCGCCATTTAAATGCAGTTCGGGACATGATCACACTGAGCTAAGGGCGTAAGACCACGCCTCGTCGCGTGAATTCCAGTTGGATTACCTTAACTCGCTTAGTAAATTATTGAGCTGGGAGGGTGTAACAGAAGAGCTTTGTCAACCCATACGTAAGCCTGTCCAGCATTGGCAGCTGCCAACGTAAAGTGCCGCATGGGAGTTGTTCATCTCAGCTATGGTTTGAAGTGATGAACTGTTGACTAGATTAGAAGAAAGGCCTCATGGCCAACGGTGATTCTCAACGTAGTTTGAGCAACTTCCTTATTATAAGAGCATTCCAGTCTTGCATCGGGTTGTGGATGCGCTAAATATTTAGCAAAGTTTTCGGCTTCCGGATCAATTATCTAAATCGGAGAAACTCTGAGTAGAGTAGTAATGCACAGGGTACATTTAACTTTGCCTTCAAGCACCTCCTTAATCGCATTGAAACTTGGTGGCTTGCACAGGTATCTAGCATGTGCTTTCTTTCGTCGTTGGCTACATCGTGATTTCGTGACGCTGAACGTTGATTAAAAAGAAGTGAAGAGGAGGAAAGGAAGTATAGTAGAGCTTGCAGCAATTAGTTGATTGGATGGCCTCAAAAATGACTACAGGTCCTGCTCAGAAAAGCACTGTTTTGCCTCAAGACCCTTGAAATAACCCAAGAGTCTATCCACGGGCCCTATGTTTCGTCATTTGTTCCAAAAATGACGTTCTGTCCTGTCCAAGGATTCCATCTCATCTCTGCTGCCCACAGAAAATGACCTCGTACTTTATCCAGGAGTTTGTTACGACGCAGTTAATGCATTTTAAATGTCATTGAATCGTTACTAGGACTCTATCAGCACACTATTTTACTTATATAGTGACCTTGATCTACATCAAAATCTTTGTCATTGGGCCAGCTGGTATCCGAAATGAACGCGGTCTCCCTGAACCGAGTACTGAGGCCTACTTTTGCGCGATTAGCCTGCAACTTTGACCTTGAACTCTGTCTTGGGGATAAAGGTTGCGTCTTTTGACTTCCAGAACTGGCCTGGTCTGTATCCAGGACTTCATATCTACATCATTTAACTTGAGTCTAATTTGCGTCATTTGTTCTGCTAAATGACGTTTAACCGTGGCCTGGAATTTATAATTGCGCCATTAGTCCCAAAGCATGACTCTGGGCTCTGCCCAGCGACCATTATTGCGTCATTCAACCTGAAAATCGACCTCAACCGTGGTGCACATTGTTTGTCTGACTCTCGGCTTTGCTTTTGCAAACTTGATTAGCTACTGGACCATAGCGCCATTCCAAATTCCTTCTCTTCGCCGAAGTCACAAATTCTGACCAAGTAGCATGTCTTCAGTGAGGTCAAAGGCTCTGCACTAACGCAAGTCTGGCAAGTTTCACTTCACAACCAAATCAAACATCTAATAGCTATTTAGTGAGAAAAGCAGGCCTCTCCATGGAGCCCCTACGTCTTTACAGCGGTAATGGTCATCAGAATATGACAACCGGTAAATGAATTGCTATTAGCTATGTGTTTTGCACCCAATTACCAATGCAGACTGAGGCCGTGAAGCAGGCAGATGTTAATAAACAATTGATGTATAATACAAAGAGTTCAAACCATTTTTTATTTCGGTAGGCCTTCTTGTACTCTACACCCTTAAGTAGATACGAGCGAATTGGAATGAGGTGGTGGTTTTAGTCACCTCGTTGAAGCATGACAGCATGATGACATCGTACACATTCCATTTACGGGTTTTGCTTATGAGAATCAGGTGACATGCAACTGACACACATTGCAGCAACGCGTGTAACAAAGTTGGGGAATGTGAAGTTGAAGTCAAAGCCAAAGCGATTGCATCGGTGCTATGGCACCATAACGCACTATTACGATTTCCTTGCCATCTGGTTGGAACTTAGTAATGGTCATTGCAAAGGCTTTTGTAAACAGATTTTGAAGGCGGAATGATAAACGTGGGTCAGTTGTGTGGACTGCTGCGGACTGGTTACCGTTCAGATGCAAAGGGTATAGAAGTCTTTGCGTTTGTCTTACCAGCCATTGTAAAGACATGGGAAAGTCTACACAGGAATGGACGAACTTGTCACTACAAAAGTAAGAGAAGTGCACAGCCATATAAGTGTACTTATTTTCCCACATTGTCAGTTCTGAGGTCAAAATACGACACAGAACAGAAGTGTGCACCAGTATTATCCAGCCGATGAGAAAATATTCTCATGCTTTATCAACGCGCAGACCTATTTTATAGGTCTTTTGTTTTGGTCAAACCAAAAGACGCCTACAAGGACCGCAAACTAAGTCAGATGGTGGTAGCATTCGCCTTGAAAGCTAATCATTCATTACCTGCTAATTTTTAATCCAAATAGATTTATCGCTTAGTGGCTGCTAAGGGACTCTTTTTGCTTGGTCTTCGCTGATCTCTTCTTGAAAGCTAGTGTGCTCGGACCTCTTCCTTTATCTCAGCATTAGTCAGTGAACTATTTTTATCAATATGTAAAGGTGATTGCCAATGATTGTGGGTGACTTCTGCAGAAGGAAGATGGCAAAATGCCTCAATGTTGTGGGACAGGTAGAATTCACTATGCTTAGACTGCATTACTATCCGCACACGGTTGATGAAGGTCCGTGGTCTTTTGCATTATTTGGTTTCCTTTAATAAATGCATTCACTAATCAACCTACAACTTAATGTACTTAATGCATAATGAGGGTGACCGTTTATTACCTCATAATTGATGACTTACGGGAAGTAGAATACACTAAGACTTGAGCCTGTAATTAAACTGCGCAAATGTTTTCTTCAGGAAGGCAGAGATTTCCAAAGTACTTCTGAACCCATATCTTGATTTTTGAGCTGTGTTTTTAAACTCTCACAGAACGACTAAAGTAGGAATGAGTGATAAGGTCCAGTTAGTCTTTGCTATTGAGGAGCAAGGGTTAATCAGTTTTGGGGACATCCTTTATATGCAGTTCGAGGAGCAATTGCATTTCTACTCACAAATGTTAAATCACACCTAGGCGTGGAGGAATCGGTTGGCATATTCCGAGTTGCCTCCCAAGACGATGGACCAGGACGCTCTTAGCAGCATTGCTTTGACGAATCACCACCAAATATGTTCAATTTAATTGATAGCCAGCTATCTAGAGAAAAGGTGAGATGTCAGCGAACGTGCTCATCATCAAATTTGAGCAGACGATCTTCTGAACTACCAAATCTTACAAGGATGATGACAGCCGGTGGCCGATACACAACTAGAGGGTTAGTTATGTATTTTTGAGTGGCATTAGTTTGCACCTAGAATTTGATGCAGAGCAGTGGGTAGATATTTCAAGGACTGACTGGTTAGTGATGCGGAACACAATATAAGCGCAGAGAGAGGAATGGGAATGAAGACCAAAAATCTGTCAGCAAGTATGCAAAAGCAGAAATTGGACTTTGATCAGCATTCGCACGTTTAAGACCTGGTGTAAACAACAGTCGCATAAAGCAGGTAGGGGAGAAGAGTGTGCACGAAGCTGGGCGTTGAACTCTAACAACGTCGAAAGCGTAGGGTGACGTCTCTAAGTAAGTAGCAATTTTGTGCGCAAGGAAAAGAGCAACAATGTTAGAACTATCTACAAGATGTGAAAGTAAAAGCAGCTGAGCTTAGATGAGTTAACGTGCATCGAATGCGATCAGTGGGTCAGCTGACACGATAAAAGCCTTCTGTGCATTCAACTGAGGTGAATCCATGATCACATGGCATCCACATTCCTAGCTGCAACTGCCTTGCATTGTTAACATTTCTGGTTGCCATTGTCCACTTCTGCCTATGCCTTCCTCTCTGGTCTTCTTCGCACACTACCACCTCTCGCGTCTGCACATCTCTTCATTCCTCTATACACACATGATTCTACGCAGACTACATGGCTCTGTCGTGAAGCGTGGTCCATTGGCTCCCTAGGCCAGTGACGTGTCCTTAGCCAATGTGCGCAAATGCACATTGAAGGGCACCAAGCAAACCCACAAGCCTATTATCTGTCTGGTTGGCGTTTGGACAACTTTCGCATTTGTGTAGTTGTCAGCACATGCTCGGCAGATCTAGGCTGAACCAGGCTTGATGCAATGGTACGAAAAGGAGCGGACCTAGCTAGAAATGTATGTGGGTGGCGATCAAGCACTGGCCTCTGCTTCATTCCAAGTTTGTCTCCCCTCCTAACTAATGCGCAGATGCCAACTATGTTCGTCAATCCCTTCAGACATTGCATCAATGATAGCCATTTCCCCTCTTTATTTTTATCCAGTTAAGAGGTCGACAGGGTAGATTGTGATCACAGACAGACTAATCTTAAATCATTGCGGTTGTCCGCACAATTTTACGTCTAGACGACGATCTCAACGGTGCACTAAAAGTCGGAGTAAACCTTGTGTAAAATCGTGTTAAGGTTTTCAGGCCCAGCTGTAGACACGCAATGTTCATTGCGTGCAGCCGTCGGGCCATGGATACCAATCCGGTGTCGGTGTAGCAAATATGAATACAAAGAGTTACAAGGCTAGATTTTGGTTATTAGTTTAGAATGTGGTTACACATGTACCAACTGCTTTAGCAATGACATTTCTTTGCGGTTTTCACTTCCAGCTACGAATAAGTGAAGCAACAGATGAACACCAGGTGCACACAAAGTTGCATTCTGTTTGAGTCTACGCAGCATATGAGGCCAAAAAATGCTGCCCAACTGAGGCTGAGAAAAGGCGGTTATATGCTTTGTGCAACTCATGCTAGAGGAGCCAATCAGTGGCGCAAATGCTTTAGATGAGAGGTATATGGTAATCACATAAGTTGTCATAGTTTCTTCTGGTTATCACTATCTTTTACTCAAGCCGGTGGCCGCAAGATAGGTTCACATCTGAGCGCCAACGCATATTCTCCTCGAGCTTGACATCTCCCATTTTTGCAGTGTGGACGGAGAAACAGTTCCCACCTCTCTAACAACAAATCCCGCAACAATCACTCTGATATCATGCTGTTTGTCAGTCTAACCAGTTCACGCCACAACGACCCAACTTGTCCATATCTGGCTCACGTGTCAGCATCGAGCCCGAACCCAGCTGACTGCTTTTCAACACTGGCCAGGCATTTCATAAGTTACGCAAAGGCGAAGAACTTAATGGCAGGAGGAAATAATAAGACCCTGTTCCGGGTAATCTCAATGAAGTCAATGTATGAGGAGCTACAAAGGAATTATTTTGTGGCGCTTAAACTAAACACAGTAGTCGAAGCAGAACATGCGTAGTAATACAGACGTTCTGTCCCAGGTAGTCGGGATGCAGCGAATGCAATTTTAAATTAAGTGGTTGCATCCAGTACCGATATCGAGAAGGTCCTGAGCCAAAGAGGTTCCTTGCTTCCTAACCAAACAGACGGTTCTGTCCGGCAAGACGGTCAGCCTAATAGGGCGGAAATGATCTAACTATCCCTAGGAAATGCCTTAGTGTGGTACCCACGTAGAGTTGCACATTCCCGACGGCAGGTGTTCTCGAGCTCATTGATATTATCAATCGTCTACAAGTTGCACAAGGAATCGGGGCACATGAGGAAAAGAAGGTATCTGGTGGATTAAATAAAAGGTATTGGTGGCCTTCACTTATCCTAAATGTACTCGAGATTTCCAAAAACAACTTAAGGCTTAGCAGCACCAACAGCACCTTTACGCAGGGCTGATTCACGGTGACTGTCCCACTTTAATCAGAATCCACAGTTCTCTCTGCCGATAGGGCACTCATTGATGTGGGTAGGCATCGGTCCGCTACAGACCACCCATGTAAGCATCAGATGCATGATTTTCATGCAAATGCCTCACACAAATGAACGCGTGTCAAGGTAGATAAGTAAGGTGTGAGGACCTGGGTAATGGGAATGGCATTGTGCCTTTAAAATCGAGATTATAAATTCACCTGGTTGGCTAGTACCATCAACACTTGGCAACAATTATAAACGATGGAGGAGTGAGGAGTGACACTTTGGCGGTCTCGGTAGGCCAAAGGTTTTGTGTGTGGATGCTGACTGTGAGAGGTCTTAATGGTTTGAAATGACAAAAATGCTTGCGCTGGGAGGCGATGGCAACGAAAAGGCACGAAATCAACGCCCCTACACAAACTTTATCTTGACCAGCCATCATGGTCCTTACTTACAAATGTGTGCCTGTTATGTCCATGATCAAATGATTCGTATGGCAACATGATTGTTATTTAGCTTGACGGGAAATAAAATTGGTCCGCTCATGTATCTATGGTTATAAGTCGCAAATCTAAATCCACAAGCGGAATTTTTGGGACAAAAGCAGTCAAACTGCCTTTGCAACGGGACGTTGGTTATGACTAAAAGCCAATTATAATTAATGGTGTAGGTGCATCCACCGTGTCAGTTGGGACTCATAAGAAGTGCATTTTGTCAAATAATGTGATGACTTACAATGATTAAACATACCTTTCTCTTGGATTTTCTCTCATTCCACCACATTCCACAACTTTCTGCAGCTTAACTTGGTACTGAGTTAGCAGATTCGGGGAAGTAGGTAGGCTGCACTTCGCCCAGTTGGGCGGATGATGATCGGCACGTAACAAAATCTGTTACCTTGCCATCCCTCGCCTAGAAGATGCTTTTAAACAAGCGCAAATGGAGAGGTAGAGTATCACGAGTTAGTTTTGCATGTGTAATGCGCCAAGCGGATACATGAGTTAGACACCTGATCACCTAGCAAGTTGGGGCTCTTCCAGATTCCTTGCAGTGCTATTCGAATTAGTCCAAGTTATTCATACACAAATTACCAAAAAATTTTAAAAATTAACAAGGGAATTTGGTTGAAGTGTGCTTCGCGTAAAACTTATGAGTAGATGTTTGGAAGCAACAAATTTGTACTGGATTATGCACATCTGAAAGGAGTCCCGAAATTCGCACAAAATTTGAAGTTTGAGCCAATAAGGCAAAAAGTATGGTCAATGAAAGGAAGTCTGACATTTTGTGGTTATAAAATTTGGAACGACTCATTGGAAAGCAGTGCGATTTCATTACTGCACACATTTTAGAAATAATGAAGACTTGGCAGCTAAGTTTGCAATTTCCGTATTGAAAAGAGTTCCACTACTGATCTAACTTCAAAAACTATAAAAGAGATTCGTGAGAGTGTTGCCGAGGGTCCAGGAATATCGATGCGAGCACTTTTTTGGTTTTGCTTTGCCTAACTAGAAAAGGAAGGTCCTGTTAAAGCATTTGTTTGTCCAGTGTTGCTTCTGTAGACCTCCTAGGTCACAGGAATGCTACAAGCGATTGGCAAAGTTGGCAAGCAATCTCTTAGCATTAACTTGAGTTCTGCTCAATTTTGTGAGGACCTGCACACCAATTCATACCAACTATGACAGCATAAACATTCAGCGTTGATTCCTCAAAGGTGCGCAACTGTTTACTGCTATACGAATTTATGGAAGAGCTACGAGCGAAAATAATTCCAACGCGTGGCAGATGCATTAGTTTAAGATAGACTCTACCCATTCCTATCCAACAACTGAAAAGTAGCAATGTGAGGAAGTTAAGCTGGCATGAGAAACTTTTAGTCAAATGTAGCCTGGGCAGAGTAGCATTTTTCCTTAAGGCCCTAATATCCGGGTCACAAATCAAATCGAATAGCAAAGAGCTATTAAAACCATAAATAATCTTCAAGAACTACTAAGTCTTCCTGTTTTTCACCGGCACGTGTCCCATAAAAGCTTTCAGACATGTCATATTATTTAGCTGCTAAAAAGTGACAAGGAGCACTTTCACATCACAACTTTTGGTCGGCGAACGATCAAATAATTTGCTAGCCTGAATAGAACCTTTTTTCAAAGGCACCACTGCGTCAACGCGTGGTAGTATTCTTTACCCTTTGAAGACTAGTGAACAATCGCTGACGTGGCTTACCACTTGTGTCGCAAGACTTCTTTATATTCCTTGCAACCCTTTGTTCCAGTCGATGGCTTCCACCGTTATCATCGCATCAGGGTTGCAGTTATTTCAAAGACAGGAAGAACGTTCGAAAAGAGAGTACGGTAACTTTTGAGCTTTTCATCAAGCCCACTTTTGTTTGGCTGAGATGCAGGTGTTGATTTGAGTTCAGCCTAAAGCAAAATGAGAAAAATGGACTGATGACAGGTTTTCTTCCATTCGCCACCAACCTTGGTAGCAGATGCGCAGTTCACTTGTCCGAAGTGGTGGGACGGTAGATGCTGTAACACAGAGATGTCGTCTTTAGCACATTTATTTCTTTAATAGGGTCACGCTTTAATGATTTCATTACAAGTTCTAAAATGTGGCTTGGCTGTAATACCAGAGCCGTAACTAGCACGTTTGACGATACGATATGACAGGGATTGTTACTGCTACCACAATAGCTGCCGCCACTTAGAAGCCGCTATCAAATGCCACAAAGCGTGCACAAATTCAAAACCTCTTTCTTAAACTTGCACACATCGAAATGAATGGTCTGCGCTTTTAAAAGAGTCACATTCAGTCATCTGTGATTCCGTCGTTCACTATATTCCATCCTTCCTTTCCCTCACACATCTGCCTAGCTTTCTAGAAACAGGACCACAAGAGAATTCTCTGGGATTTAGTCAAAACTGGTGCAAACCTCTGCCTCAAATCGTGACACAATCGCCGGAGTTGACCATATTAAATTATTGGTTCTAGACAAGGCCGAATTGCTGCGATCATCGCGCAAATCCGCCACCTTCATAAGTCGACTGTTGGCCAGCTTTTCACGCTTGAGAGCCATGGCCTTCGACTTTGTAGCAAGCATTTGGCGTTTTAGGCATTCTCTCTTCCTCTGGGGATTTTTGGAGTTCGGCAACTTTTTAGGGGAGCCTTAGCATAACCATCTTCGACCCATGCGTTTGGAAAGGAATGATTCAATCGCACCGTCGCACTTTCACTTTCGGGCTAGCGTTGTGTACCTTTCAGCGACGAATCACGCCTCTTCTTGTTGGCCTAAGGGAAAAGCGTGTATTTTAGACGTTTAACATCGACTAAAAGGGAAGGCCGTGTTACACACGATGCTAAAACCATATGGTCGACAATGGACCTCAAAGAGTCCCACCTCTCCATTTTTGGTGACAAAATCATGCTGAGCAGCAAACCGGCTCGCAGTTCATCAAGGCAGCACCCAAACTTAGAGTAGGCAGATTTCATTTCCACCTTCTTTATTGACTTTTAAAAGTGTGGTGATAGAAAGTGAATGATTGAACTAGCGAGTCGCAGACATTTAATTCGGAACCATTCCGCAATAAAAACAATGCTCTAAAACATACGCCGCTTCTTCCTTGATTGGCGGGTGGGAAGTTGGGGCTGTACTGTTAGCAATTTAATGTTCTCCTACTTGAGGGATCAGTGATGCAGCCAGTCAAAGGGATGGCTTTGAACAGTCGAAGAATAGCCGCTGTTAAGTGAGTTTTGAAAGCGTGTGAATTTTTAACTGTTCGCTTCCTTTCTGGCCCGCCTATGCTGATCGATCAAGGGTTCCGCTCACCTACCATCCACAGGTACATCCACCTCTGTGCAACCGTTATACTAGGACAAATTTGCACCCTTCTTTCGAAAGCCGCAGGCGAATCAGCTTGAGGTTGGCATTGTAAGTTTACGCTGCTGTTTCTGCAAAGTGCTAAAGCGCATCGTTTTGGATAAGATCCCACTCATATTCGGAAAATGCAACCATTCATGATCCGCTTTGCTGTTTTAACTAAAAATTACGATTCAGCTTAACCAGGCTTTTCGTTAACCACGAGTCAGTGCGCGCCACAAGGGGTGTGTTGCGTGACAGCGAAGAATGTTTGCGATCGGGAGCTTGAACAGAAGGTCGAAACTCAAGAGCAAGACTTGAAATGGGGTGCGCGTCCTTGGCCTGTTACAGGATTGTGAAGATTACAATGGGGATACTATTAGTGGAGGACACGACTTTGATGGCATGCTCCTTGGCTCTCAGATGCAAACTGCTGGCATTATCATGCATACGCTTCCGAGGGGCAGGCAATGCTAGGTAGGTGGTCGCTACGAAATGACACAAACACCGATGTTTAATTCTCGATGCATGTAATAAAGAACTATTCTTACAGATGTTGAGAAGTTGAGGGAGCGATGATGAAGTGAGTGGCAAGAAAGTCACTCTTAACATCCGATTGAGGAGTGAATGCAAATGACAAGTTCAAAGGATTAAAGCGATAAAACGTAAAATAGACTACTTAAAATAGGATTTCATGCATTCTTGACATTATCTTTCAGTGAGGTTTTTAGGGTCCCAGGCGTCGCGCAGACCTGCACGTGGATTTCAAAATGACGAGGAGCGACTTAAGCCCATTTAATCCATGGACCTCTAACGAAGCGGGCATGAACTAAAAGGGCACTCTTATTTGAGGTAAATAGCACGACGGACTCTCACCACTCGATATGACCTCAAATTTGCTACCTCTTTGCAACTATGTGTGCCATTGCATGCAGTTGAGTTTCTACCTCTGTATGCGTCAAACTTATCCGGATTGTCACAAATGGCACACGCATTGGCGAAGTGACTTGCTACTGCATGGGAGATTTTATCAACTACAGCATTCCCACCGATGCGCGGATGGAAGAAGTCTCAAGGAACCTGAAGTGTGCTAAATTTCCCTTCGTAAACTACTGTTGTCAAAATGAATGCCAAAGCCAGGTACGTGAAAGCCTGTTTGTTGCAAATCACCAGGTGGTAAACAGTTTTCATTTGGGTGAGTTTCATCCTTCGACTTCTATCCACAGATTATTTTCATAAAAGGAAAGAGGCCATGCAAATCCATTGTGCGACGTTCAATTACTAGAAGGTGGATGGCTCCGTTGTTGCAAGGTGAATCTTGTTTTGAGCAGTGCCCACGGAGTTGGCAGTCAACTCTATCTTTGCCTCTGTCACTGCTAGTGGAGGATGTAGCATGCGATGAGGCATTGTGTCCACCCACTCCATTTACGTTAAGTAGTCAAATAGAATGCCTTCGAAATTAGGGCAGTTGTGAATGCACTGCATGTTGGGCAGTGTCGCCAACAACTTGATGATTTCTTTGCCATTGAGATGTTTACATATGTTGATTCGCACAATCTTGGTTAGCCTCTCCACCTTGGATGCGGCAGTCAGAGCCACCAAACCCATTTCCAGCTTAAGATGCAAGCAACTTTTAGCACGCCAGGCGAACGAGTCGCGACAATGAGCGCACGTTATAGATCAGACCTAAGATAGCGGGAAATGTGTTTAACGAGCCTTTACTACCAACTTGATCACTGTTTTCACTTCAAACCGAGTGCTTGGCGCACATGTGCGAGACTTCAACCTTCCTCGATTTGATGTTCGAAGGCGCTTTGGCCTGATGAAGGGCGAAAGCAGTTGCAATTTTATGCATAGGACAGTAATACTACTTATTTTTGGATGCTACTGCGCCGATCGGCGAAACGATTGCAGGACTTGTTATTAAATCTGGTTGATTGCGAGACATTAACCTCTCAGTTGTCGAATGACATGAAAATCTGCTGCATTTAACACAAATAGTAACCGTACTGTTGCACACAATTTTATCGCTTTTATATCGGTGACTATGCATGCCGCTGCAGCATTACCTTGCATCGGTTCCAGGCCTAGCCATCAATTCAGCCTTCTGACACTAAAGCATTTCTTCGCCTTCGGTGAGATAAATGTGTGGTTTGGTGGGAAGAGAGAGTTGTAGACATCTTAAGGGATGCATCAAAGGAACTCGAGTCAAGTGCAGTCCCAATCCAATGGAAAACCAGCATATTGCCTGACTCGTACCTGGCGCCAAAATAGACTTATTTACCTGTCAAAGGATCTTAGCGTTGGAGTCCCGAGGACAGGATTGTTCCACGGAATCTGTGTTTCATCCAGTGATGCCTCTTTTAAATTAGAAAATCCGCGAGATATTGCATCAGTGGAAGAAAAGACGCGCAGAAGAGCGTTAGGGGGTTTGAGGCAATAATGCCCTTAATTGTTGTCAATGACGGCTTTGTCACATGATATGAACTGTATAAAGGAGCTAAGAAGCCCACTAAAGGCTTGTCTTCTTTTGCAAAAGGAACCATCATGGAACTAGGGGGCGCAAAACGGAGGTCACAAGATCGCTGCTTGGAACACCAATATCTGCACAATGGAACATGGAAAATTACAATTGGACGAAGCGTATCTTTTGCTTGTGAAATACAGTGCTCCCAGCATGTGCCAGGATTCAATATTTGACGCTGCAAACATAATTTAGGGTCTGGTTTTTCAGATTGGACCGTTACTCGCTTTTGGTAACATCGATGCAACTGGAGAAGCCGATGGTTACTATGGGAAATGCACATTATAAAATGGTGGGTCTAGCTATGCCAGCAGGTGGGAGAAAACATCTCTCACTGTGAGAACTAGTTGGGCTGATCAAATCGCTGCCTACTGACGAATTACCTCTGTCCTTACGAGGTGCTGGAAGCTGAATTCACCTCTCGTACGTGGTATGGGAAGTGTATCTAGAGACTGGAAATGTTGCTGGACAATAAGCGCATTTACTGCCAGGTGAAGGACTGGAACACTCCAATGGTACGGAATTTGGTTGACCTATAAGGAAGCCAAGTGGATAATGGAACATTTGCCTTATACATTGCATTAATTTGCAGGCACTTACCCACACGGTTAAAAATCATGCTGTCAAATTTGAAGTCCACCCAATCGACCACATTGAGAACGACCGCTGACCAAGAGAACTAGCCATAATCCTAATCAACAATCCATCAGTTCAGACCAAGGTTAAATAACTCCCATACGAATCATTTCTTTGCCAGTTTCCAGTGCTGGACCTGCCTAACTATGGATTCAAAAGGCTATTTTGCTAACCCTGTACCAAGCCATCAATTCGGGGGACGATTTAAGAAAACCTAACTATTTTACCTAGCTGGCAGTGATTTTAAATCTGCAGACTGGTGCGGTTATGCTGCGAACCGCATTTAACTGGCACTCGAGGGTTGATTAACTCTCGCGCCTCAACGACTACGATGACTTGTGGTCCCCTTGCATTGCTACCTCACTCACGCTACGAGAGCTCTGCAGCGTCCGCCAGAAATTGCAGCATGGAGATGGAAGTAAGTTGAGCCCCTCTAACTATCTGAAACAAACAATTTGCCAAGTTGAATCACAAACCCGAGACTAGGTGTCTTCTACTCTCCATACATCATCAAGCAAGAAGCATTCAGTAGTTCATCCGCGCACTGTTTTGATTATTTCTAGTTGTCAGATAATTGTTGATTGCATTTTACAGGCAAAATCACACATTAAGAAGATCACGGACCTCCGTCGAGATGCGGTTGAAATGCTGTGCAAATACCTTAGTGCTGTTGGCATGGTAAATGTATGCACAGCAATTCCAAGCTGGGAGTGGATCCTCTTCCTACTAGCGCCGTATTCATACACCAACAAGTGGAAGTGGATTGACAAACGAGTTTGCACAACACTGCAATCAGACTTGCGGATTCCGCCCAGCTCAAAAATCTGCAGAGCCGTTGAGCAACACTTCAACCAAATGCTGTTTGACCACCAATTTTCACTGATTCGAGCTCCTCACGGTGCGTATGAAATAATCAACTGCATTCTATGCATTTTCATCTTGGCAAAGCGCGGCAGCATCCCCTATCCTATGCATCCATTGTGTGTGGATAGGAATGTGCTTCTCAACATAGTGAATTCCACGCGTTCCACATCAGTGTACGTTCAGACTTATCGTTTTCCTCCACGTAAAAGGGCATACTATCGTTCTCCGCATACTGGTAGGCGGGTACCTCTTGGCCATGTATACGCGCAAAGCCTGAGTTGAGCACGATTCGCTGTATGCGGCTGCATTCTCTATGTTCTTGAGCTTTCGCTGTTTGCAGGGGATAGACGCGACATTTTCACCGAACTGGAGGCCATATTAAAGACCCTGTCGCCCAAACACACATTCGGAGTTGTAATCATCGACGATGTGAGGAGGAAAGAGGAAGTTGGGATGGACCTCTTCATGGACTATGCGAAGAAACTCGGTTTCGTCTATAACTCTCCTCGAATGTCTCCACCAATCAACTGGCGAATATGGCATGTCCAGGATACTGGTGGCCACATTACGAATCGCAGAGACACATTTGAATGGGTGTGTCAAGATGTAATTTGGAGGCGGATGCAAGAATCTGTGATCTAATTGGCTGCGGCACCTTGTGGAATGCTCGGCTTTTTAAACTGACTCGTTTATCTCGATCAAATTCATGTCAGATAAGCACATGCTTCTTCTATCCCGGACCGTTGCCTTTGTCTGTACTGGAGTGGGAGATATGGTATCTGTCACCTGGAATAGAACACGAACAACAACTTTAGCCCAAATAAGGAGTGGAAATTGAAATTGATTAAAACTCCGTAGGGTCGTTTTGTGGCAAATGTGATTGGAGGAATGTTGGAGTGGTGATTCGCGTTTGTTTGATATGATGGATAATCTCTGGCACTCCTATTCGTCTGCATCCTTCTTTGCTTACCTGAATCCCACCTCACTGTCAACCACGTCTGCCTCACCTACTATCGATTGCGAAGTAGGATCGAAAACACGAAATCTCGAGCACAAGTTAGCAAATAGATGTTCGAGCGAAGCGCGTGCGTATCCCCAGCCAAACGGAACTGGACTGAATAGGGATGTACAATGTAGGGAATCAGGAAGGAATGAATGGGTGGAATAAAACAGCAAAAGACGGATGAATTTTGGCTCACTTATTGAAATCGTCACGAAATTATGAACAGGCAGAACAAATGCGTTAACTGAAATGAGGTCTGATACGAAAGACAGATGGGCAGTTGAGGATTTCGGAGGCTCGAAGAGACCAGCTTTAAGCAATTGGAAAGTACACTGATATGCCTAAATGCTCTGACACAGTTTTTAACTGCTACAAACGCAAAGAAGCCAAACAGGCAGCCCAATTCTTTCTTTACCTACCGCTTCTGCACGCTTTCCTACCGTTCAGAACATCAAGCAGATTATGCAGACCACTGCAGAGGCTCTCCATCACCAGCATTTGATATAAAGTTAGGAAAGAATAAATGCATGAGCGCTGAGGGTGTTTCAGTCCATTGGGTGCGGCAATAGACCCACCCAAGTTTACAGCGTGAACGTGGCAAAAGAACGGCAACGTCAACAGGAAGTCGACAAAGTTGGGTTTTAAGAAGTACCGCAAAACACGGGCGTGAAGGTCTAAACGGATTTGATGGTAGGTTTTAGGATCGCATTAATGAAAATCACTGATGAAAAGCGCTAACTTTGCTCGTAGAAGCGTGATATATGAGATAGAGAAAGGGGTGAATTTGCAAGGAAGTGGATGGTGGATAATAAGAAACCAAAAATACAGACTGATAGGTCAAATGAACCAGGCAAAGGATAATTTGCAATGGTGGAGAGGTGGGTGCAGAGATGGATAAGGGGAATGGCTAGGTTGCATTTGGAAATCCAAGATCAATGCAGATGGTGATGAGCACAGCGGAGAAGTGATGAAATTTGTTACCATATGTGGAGGTCATGTAATCAACATCTGTACAATCGCGTAAATTTCCCTTTTTCCCCACTTTGACTACAGTCGCATGATGAAACTCGACTCCATAGCTAAAAATGTGTTCTTTGCCTCAAATGCAGTCACCTGATCACAATCGCTTCCATGACGACATACTCTCACCTATCTCTAATTCAACGGCAGTTACATGATTAACGCCTATTCAATAGCGAGACATTCCCAACCGACTACACTTCAGCTGCAGTCATATAAACGACGTCTTCTCATTAGCGAGAGCTTCTGCTCTCTCTCCGCCTCGACCACAGCCACATCATCAAAATCGAATTAATAGCACCCAATTTTTCCTCGCTCTCCACTTCAACTGCATTCACATCATCAAATCCGGTCCATTCACGCAGAATTTTCCTTTCCCGCTCCCCACTCCTTCTGCAGTCACGTAATCGGCTTCTATTCAACTGCACATGACTCCCTTTCCTTCCGCTTTGACTACAGTCACATGATAACAATCGACTTTTTGTTGTTCTCATCAGTTAGTGCATGCAATCTTGAGTCGGTTGCTGGGCGGGGAATGCCATTCAGTTGTAGCGTAGCTACCAGCGGACCCTCGCATATTTTCTCACTGTTCCATCCACACTGCTTGTCGATGTTCAGTAGTGTTTGCAGCGCCTTCCTATTGCAGTCGACGTACTGACGCTTCTTCCACTAGGGCAACACTTACACAAGGCTATTTCTACCATACTTGTCACCCATTTGTTGACCACCAACTCCTTATAGGCACTTGTGCCTTAAGTGGGCGTGAGGTCGGCCACGCACCATTGCCCATGCACGCAAGACTATGTGAGTACAGGGTGTCAGAACAAGAGCAAGGGACGTGTTAACATCCATCAGATCAGCCATTCTATAAAATGGCAAGTTAGAGGTCTCTTATGTTCGTCCTCGACTCTGTTCCTTGCATAGCTGGCTGTAAATGTACCGAACATTGCTAAGAATTTATGGTTCAGATCAGTGCGTCTGATCGCCGAAGAGATTGTGCTAATGACATGGTGGCTTAGCATTTAGCAGTAGAAGACGACCGCACTCCAAAATCAAGCAGTTTCAGATAAATCCTAAACTAACCGCACGGACTTGATGCTTGGCTTGAAGTAGCGTACACCTTCGTGCATCAATGGCATCGAAATGTGTTACCGCACCTGCGCCATTCCGCTCCGCCGCTGGCCTCACCGCTTGTGAAAGAACGCTGGACACACATCAATCTTTACTTGTAAGTTTTAAATCATCAAAAATATTGGGTGGTGCAAGTACGGCCAAAACTGGTAACGGCACCTACTAAGTCTGCTATTTTGGGCACAGAACTCTGCGTATTTACCAGTGGACAAGCATGCTGCACTGTAAGGTGCATGGAATGGGAGTGGCTGCTATCGGCTACAAAGCTGAATTAGAATTAGTGAAACCAGGCTGCATTATTCCATTCTTGCGCAGGATTTCGGCGCCTTTTAAAGGATTTGCAGGATGTATTGACATGGATTGAGGGCGAAGGTGAGGGAATGAGCAATCAAATGACCAATGTTATTCCAAGTGAGTGCAGCAAGGCGTACAGTATTTGCCAGTTCATGCGTACATTTTTGCGCCCATGCTACCACTTCTAGGTCGGTAGTATGCAAGGCAGATGTGGTTGACAACGAGGTGGGATTGAGATCGACGGAATAGGAGATGATTATGCATGAACAGGAGTGACAGAAGCCCCAACTATATCAAATATGACCCAGATCATTTGCTTACAATGCTCCAGTTATGCTAACTCACGAAACAACTGTGCCGAGTCTTACTCAAATCCGATTTTGAAATAATAAGCAGATTAAAGTTCCCTTCGATGACCTTGTCAAAGCAGTAGGATCCACATTCCTGACCACAACGCAGACTAAAACAGCGCTTTAAGGCATCCAACACCTATCTTGGTGTCGCAGATATTCAAGTCATTAGCTCGGACGTGCCATATTTGCCAATTCATTGGTGCAGCCATTGGAATGGCGATATCAAGGAAGCTGAGTTTATCTGAAAGCGAGAATTGGAATAAAATATGTAACCAAACGCATGGGTCGAAGACGATTATGCCAAAGCTCCCCCAAAAAGTTGCGGAACTCCAAAAATCCTCAGAAGAATAGAGAATGTCTAAAACGCCAGATGTGTGTTACAAAGTTGAAGGTCATGGCTCTCAAGCGTGAAAAGCTGGCCAACAGGCGACCTATGAAGGCGGAGGATTTGCGCGATGGCATAGATTGTTGACCTTATCTAGCGCTAATAATGTAATATGGTCAACTCTGGCGATTGCGTCACAATTTGAGGCAGAGGTTGGCACTAGTTGTCGTCCTACTTTTGTATCAACTATGCACAAATTCTCTGAGAGTTCTGTTGCGATCCTGTTTCTAGAAAGTGAGGTAGATATTTGAGAGAAAGGAATGATGGAGTATAGTGAACAACGGAATCACAGATGACTGAATGTGACTCTTTTAAAAGCGCAGACTTTTCATTTCGATGTATGCAGGTTTACGAAAGAGGTCTTGAATCTGCGTACGCTTTGTGGTAATTGGTAGTGGCCTCTAATTAGCAGCAATTATTGTAATAGCCGTAACATCGTATCGTCAAACGTGCAAATGACGGTTCTACTGTTGAAACTGCACCGCACTTTTAGAACCTGTAATGAAATCGTTGAAGCGTGACCCTTTTAAAGCAACAAATGTGCTAAAGACGACTTCTGTGTATTACATCCATCACTTCGAACAAGTGAACTGCACTTCTGCAACAAACTTTGGTGGCGAATGGAAGAAAACCTGCCATCAGTCCATGCGTTTTATTTTACTTTACTTTATTTTACTCATATTAACACCCGCATTACAGCCAAAGAAAAGTGAGCCCAACGCACCCACAGCCTAAGCTCTTCACACTTATCCACAACTCAAGGCATATGTCTTCATTAAAATGCGTTCAGTGCATGGGATTGGTAGGCAAGCTTTAAAGGGAACAGTTAGAAGACGACAATCAATGGCGAATTCACTGTCTAAACCTGTTCTGCACAATTCACATTAAAGAGCTCCATCTGTGCGACAGTGTTTGCGGCCATGCTCAATCCTCTGAGTAAATTATTTACTCATGGATTCACTTTGCCTCCTACACCGCTTATTTACCCATACACAAAACACCTCCGAAATGACTCGATTCGCAGCATGAGTGTCAAGCATATTCTATTAGCTTTAATAGTTTCTGATCATAGACGAGTCAGTACTGATGTGTCCTCGTGGCAATATACTAAACAGGTATTGGCGTGCCATCTGCAATTAGATATCGTGATGCTTATATTGGCCCCAATTATTAATCTGTTCCATGTGGCATCGAGCAGTGGTTCCACCGAGTGGAAGGACAATAAAACTCATAATTTTGGCTATCTCTCTTCCCCTTTAGTAGGTATATATTTTTGTCTGCTGCACACTAGGAATCCAGACTTGATGAACTAAGCTTACTTGAACTATCACCACGGTGCTTCAATGAGTAGAAGCTGGTCCCATCATAGGCCCATGTTGGTGGACATTCTTTCCACAGTCCACAGGATCTCTTAACTAGATACACGCTCTAATATCTGTCCTCGAGTTGTGTTAGGAGAACAAGAATAGAGACCCGAATACCAACACTTCAAATGCGCTTCTTTGCCATTTCCGAGAGACGATGACATTTGCCTCGAATTCATATTAAATCATGCCTGTCATGTTTTGCGAGCCAAGACTTCGCCACAGCAATCCATCTACTTATTCTTTGGCTAGCAATGGGGATCAGCCTTATTCATTTAGTCAACAAACGACGTTTGCTATCATTTTGACACATCAGTCGTCCTTTTGGAGCTCCGTTCTCTTAACCAAAGTTGGTCTTGCTAAGTCACACCCCTGCTAGCCGGACTAACCGTAATTCTTCATATCATCTCGTCAACCCATACCTAAATAACGCATTTTCTACCAATCAGCAATTGCATATCTGTCAGTTCGTCTCACATACATCTGTGAAACATTGTCAACGAAATCATACTTTTGTGCCGCACTATCTTGTAACACTTAATATGCTGCTGTGATGTTGACGTAAGCATTCATAGATGGTGGTTTTACTCCAATCTGTCCCTTTGTCTCGATTGCAACAAAATCATTGTCTCCCTTACTATCCTGATAATAACTTCGGCCATTTCTAATGGGTCGACTTCAGCATTTTGACACAGGCGCTTTTATGCAGATTTGTCAAACGGTGGTGCGACAAATGATCGTGGCGTTGTTAGGCAAAATGCTGCTCGAAGAATACAAAAGTGTGGCGCAGAGCGGCAAGGTAAAGTAAACACTCCCCACTCTCCCCCACATCACATGTCACCTTAACCAAATTCTTAGGCTCAAGCCTTACCTACCTGCTTCTAAAAATAATTTATGAAACACGGGGGTCGGTAACTAGCTAGGCCACTTTCTCACCATCTTTGTTAGGCAGCAACTGTGAAACCTTACCCCCTTTCCCTAATTTTTCAGCTGTTTTGCAGCCACACACATGTGGCCTAACCAAGGCGAAATCCTGTGAATTTATCAAGCCGCAACGCTGATGTAAGAGTGCCTGTGGAAAGCAAACAGCTCCATATTTTGGCCCAAACATAGCTGCTGCCTTCGATTCGATCACGACTGCAACATTGTCTTCCCATCATCGATCACCTCGGCAATTTGGACCTGATGCACATTGTGACGTAATGAATGGTGAAAGCAATTACACACTTGCAATTCTGATGTTAGTAATACTCAATTAAAGAAATACCTGGGTAAAGTAGCGAAATGTTAACAAGGCCGAGTGCCATTATTTGATTGGTTGTGAGGCGCCGGACTGTCCTTTTACCTAGGGAACAGGAAGACCTGCCTGCATCTACCATCGCAAGTATACGATCACCGTCAGAGAAGTAGAGTTTGACGCATACAATACCTCAAATTTTAGCAGCATTGTCATGGAACATTTGGTTGCTTTGTGCAGGAAACTATGCGCGTCCCTACAGCATTAGCCCACAGTTTTACGATTTAGGCATTTATTAATTTAAAGAACTAGAAGTGAACAGATTACTTAGTTTGATTGGGTTTTTTAATAAAAGCTGCATCTATTTCTTCACCCCTTGTGCCAGTTTCCAAAACCAATCTCTTCCAACTTATTCTTTACTTTCGCAGTCCTCATACATTGCACATTTATTCCCAACCACTTTTAGGCCCCACATAATGGCAAAAAGCTAGTAGAGCATTTACAATGTCACATCGACCACTTTAACCAGACTGCCGACTCGTGGCTCAAGTCCTCAACGAATCGTGACCACGGTGGTGATTTTTGTCAGAAGGCACTCCACGTCATTTGGCAGCTGTGATTAACCAACGCACTGCATCGTAGAATGCATCGGGTGAACCACGACTTCGAAGAGGCCGGTAGTGGGGTCTTGAAATTCATACAATGCGAACCACACACTCATCGGCCAAATTTTAAATACCAACGTAAATATGAACGTTGGATGTGAGAGCGACTGCTGTGCTAAGCCAATCTTGAGTTAAATAATGCGTACCTGAGCTCCTTGTACGTCCATTTACCCAAACTACCTAAAGCGATTATGAAAGGCTTGGTGATTTGCGTGCCAAACACGGCAAATCAATGCACCACGAATTAGAAGGCCCTTTCATGGCTGAATTGGTCTTGGTTCAAACGATTTACACGGGATCGGTAATTCTGTTGGTGGCATTGTGAATCTTTGCAAAATACGCTTGACCGTCTCCGACATTGGTTCTGCCTCTGCCATCGCAAGTGCAGAATGCGGAACACAATAACATGTTGCATTTAGTTCACTAATCGCATAAAATGCTACCGGAATAAGAGATTCGCAAAACGACTTTATGTTGGTCACAGCTTCGTAGACATTAGCAGTGTCAGCGTCATTTCGTTACCTGCAAATTTTGGATTGCTGATGTACAGGGAGCTGCACCCAATGCGCCTGACTGCCTGCTTGTTACATCTCTAAATGAGCAAAGCCGAATAGACAGCATGGCGAAGAGTGGACAAGCCAATCGCCTCTTTCCGATGTGAGCACTTTGGTACACAAGAATAGGGAGAGGATGTGCGGAGATGGAATTTCCATTGTTTGTGGTCGATTTTGCGGACTGTTTGACTCATGGAATGCAAATATTTTATTGCGACTCTTTGCTTCACTTGTAACTAATTTTTAAAGGTCTAGTGCATTCCATAACAATTTGTTCTGAGGCGGCTTTTACTGCATCGACCACTCTGTCAATTGTCGGTCAAGTTGCGGCACTTTATCTGACCTTGCCAGTCAACGTTACGACTTCACTAAAGGCAAACAGCTATTTGCAGAGCTAATGCATGGGAATCCTGCGTTTTCGTGAGTAATTTGTGAACAGGAAGATTGCTGCCGCACAATCAGGGAGTATGATCTTAATCACATTGCCATTCGAAGAAACATTTTTGAATGGCCTTATAACGATGTTGTGCTATGCTTTCTTTTGTCTTATGAAAAGCAGACCCAAATCTAAGGGATTCCCAACCTGAATCATATCGCTTATGATAAGCTCCAGTGGTGCGAGCTATGCGCATACGCTACGAATGGAAGAATAGCCGGCATCCCAAGACTGAAAGCCAAGAACGAGGTCTACCTTTGGCATCTATTCCGTCCCTGTGTTCTGCAAGAAATCTAACCAACTCACACAAAGACGTCAGCAATGTGAACATACGGTAGACCTTATCTCTGAGGAAATTTGTTGCGTCCTGTGATCTTTTTCGCAAATCCCTCCAACGGTTATCTGTGGCCACACGTGGTGGTCAGCAGAACTCTCTGTCTCCGATTTCATTTTCCTAACCACACAAAACTCCAAATCCGGTAGAATTGCTAAAACGGATCATTAACACTGTGGTCAAGCACGGAAGTTTGATAACTGGCAAGCTTGGCTCGTGAATGTTTCTATCAGCACTGGGTACGTAGTGATGCCTGAACTAGGAGGCTTCCCAAGGGAAGCACCGAAGACGGAGTTCAAGAGAAGAGAGGGGCTAAGCAATACTATGACTGCCAGTTTCGTTTGTGGCCAAAAAGTTGACATGTTGACATTGTCAAGTAGGCTGGCCTGCGGGCCATGCTGCCAGCCCCTGATTCCCCTGTGTTTGCTGAATATATGCAGATGTTATGCTCAGATACTGCTCCCATTTTGCATTTTATTCGGTTCAATTTTCACTGCTCAATAGTAGGCTAGCAAATGTGTGTTTCCAAAATGGAATAGTTGGCTGCAAGCTAAATAAATCCACTTGATTTAAACAAGTTTCACTACTAATAATATTTGTCTCCTTTTTGAAACGATGGATCCCAAAAGAAAACGAAGAGTTTACATTCGGGGTTGCGTTTCCTTTCGTACCTGCCTCCGCACGTCTCCTCTTCAAATGGTTAGTCGGGTATTTCGTTTGATTACGGCTGTGGAGCGCATGCAGTGAAACGTGCCATACTTGCGGTTGTGTAGTGTAAGAGACTATCTGAAAGACACACTCCTCAAGATGAATAAGTGTCGCAAGCGAATAGAAGGAATTTGGACTACTGTTGTGACACAGAGGACAGCCAACAGACTGACGACGAAATGGCAAAATAGTGATCTTCAGACCATAGGCGAACGCATTTTCGGAACGTATGACGTGAAACATACTCACGGATAGGGTTCCAATTCAGTCTCGAGAATAAATCATGAAATTACGCGCTGTGGACAAGGTTCAATGATGCGTCAGGGGACATGTTCATTAACGGCAGACCACTTGCTTTCAGTAAAGGTTATTCACAGGTCAGATGACCTAATGGAAAAGCCCTGAACAGGGTTCAGGGGTGTTTTTGACGTAAAATGACGATAAAATCAAGTCTTAGACACAATGAAGGAGAGCTAAAGTAGTGGAATAGCGCAATACCCATGTTAGGGATCTAATTACGCAATAGTAAACCACAGGATTTATGACAAGGTCACTTTGGTGGTCGACTGGCTCTGGGCTCCTGGACAGGACTCAAGTTTATTTTAGAGATTGAATGCCAAAATAGCAAAAACCGTACAAGTGCTTTAGGTAACTACGTGCCTCAAATGATGCAACAATGAAGCCGTAGACATAGTACATTATCAGTTAGGGGCAAAAATGGCGTCGTAGTTGGCCACACAGAGGGTTTTAAGGACCTTTGAGAAGTCGGATGGTATAAGATTAAGCTGACAGCCATTTCAGGGGCGAATGACTAAATACTAGTCCCCCAGACAGGGAGCTAACTCATCATAAGGATAGTGTGTAGTAACAATGCTCTCCAAAGCCGTGTTGATGGCCGTTTTTGAGGTCAAACAAAAACAACCTACTACGCACCCCTATTTCCTATCAAGAGCTGTCTTTTGAGCTCCCCTTGGTCAACCTTCGGTACGAGGCATCACAACGTGATTGGTGATGAGAGAAGACACCCACAAGCCAACTGTACCAATCATCAAGGTTACATGAAGTTCAGGGAAAACAAAAAGGCAAAATTGACTATCGTTTTTACAATCCTACATCATCACATTGAATCAAGTGTGGACGTCCATTCTCAAATGGGTTCCAGAACCGCATTTTACTATATGCGAGGGCAGCACTAAGGCAAATTTACTGTTAGATTTGCATTAACTCCAGCTGGAAAGTGAGATGTTCTTCTCCTCGCTTGCAATTTGGGGGTGATAGCCCTTGGGATCGAAAGCAGCACACAGGAGACGAAGGCGCAACAGGCAGATGGCAGCACGCTCAGTCGCATCCTCCTGTTCCACATGGAATAACACCACATCCAAGTGGTCGAATGTAAATCTGCAGATGCTGCGGCGGTTATCCTTTCTGCCCCTTGCTCTTGATTAGGATGTAATTCATCAAGAGCCCTAATTTTTGAAAAATTCCCGACATGATGCTGTGGGTGCCTTTTAATCTTCATTATCGAAAAGCACGTAATATTTCATTGGCTTCACTGAAAAGACAATGATCACAAGCTGCAATCGAACTTCAACAAAGTGTGACATTGTGTAGCACTATGCTTACGATAGCGTGCTGAAACCCTCCACACAAAGCACACACACGTAGAACATGTGAATGCTTTAAATCGGGAGACGTTGATGCATCTCATCCAGGTCGTTAAGCTCTTCAGTGCATGCAGAACATTTGTATTCACCGTCAGCCTTCTTTTACCCCAAAAAGGCAAGAAAAACTGAGGAATTGAACTAACCACGAGGGAAAAAACTAAACAAATTTTAGCTTAACAAGCTTCACCAACTGACAAATTTTTACTAAGTAGGTTTCTCTCTCCTCATAAGATAGAACTACTGGATATCAGATTGACATGGCAGTAAAGCACAGGTGACTACAGAACAAATCCATGAGGTACCCCAACTCCGCCTCTTTATCATTTGCAGACGAATTCTCGATAGCGTCCACATCGAGAACGTGCTTTAGCGGGAAATCATTGTTTTGAGCATCTTCCAATGTAAATACGCGATGATGTAGGAAGAATACTCAAATGGCTCGTTCAGGGTAATGTAATGAATAGCAAATCACTCACCTTCCTCTGTTGCGGCAAGGATCTCAACAATGTCTTCAGCCTTGAT
>MIEF01005760.1:0-33519 GCA_001870725.1 Taenia solium | reverse complement strand
ATCTCACAGGTAACTGGAATAATTTTGTGATGAAAATAGATGGGCACATACCTCTGCGAGAATAGCCATGATGAAGGCCTCAGATGGTAGCACCAAAGGGGGCTGCCAGCGGCGTTTTTGAGGTGAGACGCCCTCAACCATCTGTGACTGTTGATGCGTTGAAATCGCCTGTAGGTGAGCCACTACAATGGGATGTATAAAGCTTAGGATAGCGGCACGAGCAGGTGGGCAGGACTGAAGGAGAGAGCAGAGCAAGTCGGATAGATGTGACCATTCTGCAGGCGATCTGTTTAGGGGATGAGCAAGTCGTGTATTCGGATCCGCCTCGGATTCGCAAATAGCAACAAAACGGCGCAACTGAGGCCCAATGCTGCTCGCAGTCATCGCATGTCCCTCTCATTGGTTGCAGCAGAGCCATTCAAAGGAGAGCGGTCACGGTAGATTATTAAAACATCAATGTCAACTTAAAAAAATTTATGAAAAATTTGTTTTAACAGTGATTGCTACTTTATTATCAAAAAAGTGCTACGAGCTTAGTTTGCTTTTTAATTTTTATTTACCTTTAATTTTTGTGTGTTGCTTTTTGGTAGACGCTATCGTTAAATTTTTGAACAGAGGTTTTACATCCTGTTGATTTTAGTAATTACTAGCCCTATGGTAGGTACGTCTTCTTAAAACGCTTTATCGAATTCTCGCATAAGTAATGTGCACTAAATTTTGTTTGATTTAAATTATGGTGGGTAGCATTAAACAATTTTGACTTGCTGAGTGTTCCTTACGTTCGTAGCAATCCTCACCTCATGATAGACAACACATTTTTGGCATGTGCAAGGGCTTGAAGGCTATGAGCATGGCATGACAGTATAATATACGGAGGTAGAATGTGTTATACTTATGTTTCTTTAAATGCACCTTTTAGGGTACAGGCGGAAGGACAACTCATAAGCAGTTCTGGAGGATCGGATCGTCTTGTTTGGCGTAGACAGCGCCGCCACATAATTCCCTTTTAATACGCTATCCACCTACTGCTTCGTCCAACACAATAAAGTTGCCTGAGAACACTCAACCTTCGCATACCAGGGGTGTTCGTAAGGAAGAGAAGGAGAAGGCAGAAACCCCCACAGAAGAAGCTGAGTAGATCCTCTAGATCACATTTTTGAGTCAGTCGCCACATCGAAGTCAGTGTTTTCAAAACCGTTCATGGGTGAAAAGACTGTTGAAGCAGTGTCATTACTGCATCCTAATGATTGTATTGTGTCTAAAGCTTTGGGCCTTTTGCAAAATGCATTTGAGATGCAAAATTTACTGTCCTCATGTTGTTTAAGGGACCGAATGATTACCCTAAAAGTGGAGAGTCTCCATTTCAATCGCTGTATGTAGGACCGCTGAATCAAGAGTTAAACCACTTAATGAAAGGTGTTACATGGGGCCAAAAGTTTGCGCTAATATCTTCTCTGTCGCCTCTTCGCCATTTCAGCACTATTCAATCGTCTGTCTTGGGTAGAGCCCCAGGAAAGACGTCGTCTACCAACGCCAGAACACCAAAATTTGCCTATACAGGCACGCGAGGATAGACAAGGAAAAGCCAGTTTCACTTAAAGGACTGCAAAGTGCTGGTCTTCATAGGGGCATTTTGGACCTCAGGAGCACGTAGATGCATCATTGAGGCACCTTTGACAGATTGCTGTGTTCTGCTACTCCGGGCCTGCTCTTAAGTCGTAATACGTGCTATCGGTATGGATGAAGATTCATCGTAAGCGTATAGAAGCGCCAGAAAGAGTAAATTACGTCGAGCAAGAAGCCCGCAAGGCTATAAATGCACAGTTTGAAAGTATCAAACCACCACACTTAAGTCATGGGGGTTCCAGAGGAATGAACTGTCTGTTAATTACCCTAGAATGTGTTAATAGAGGGATTACGTGGGTATTTCCGAGAATTAGGCGTTCCGACAAGTTCATATCGCCATCATGGAGCCAAATCAATACTCCAGTGAACGTTTTTTTTTTTTCAGGTTTTTATTGGGTTTTCCTGACGTTTGGTCTTAGTGACGGCAATCGCTCAAGCAACAGGATCAAAGAGTGGATTGCTTCAGTTTTCGATGTTTGCGTCGTTGAGTTGATGATTAACAGGCAGAGCCGCGGCAAGTGACGTGTGCTACCGCCCGTGCCCACTCTAGCGTGGCAATTTGGACACTTCCATCTGTGACCCCAACCCCGTCCTCCCCTTCCAAAGTAGTATGCGGGAGAGCAACACGTTTGCAGTTTATAGTAACACGATGGTAAACCAGATCAGTAGAATTGCAATGAGCAAATCAAATATAGCAAAATTGTAATGCGTTGGATCGCTTTGTCCCCGCCATTGTGCCGTCGTTGAGTGGTCAGTAGTCCCAATCCCTTCTCCACGTCGACAGTACATACTTCACCCTAGAATTATGTCTTCTTTTATCTCTAAAGAAGTCTCGAAGCGCTCTGAATTCTCTGGTTCGAGATGTTGACGAAACAAGACAGCAACATGACTGAAAGTAAGTTGAGGTAGTCTACTTTCGAGTTGCCGCCTATGAAGGCTGCGAAGCGATCCAGACACCCAACCACAGCAAGTTCGAGCATATTTATTCCCCAAACCCCAATAAGCGACAATTTTTACGCTGCATTTTTGATGCTTTGGGCCACAGATGTCCTTGAATAAATGCGGTGTGTCCACCATTCCTGCAGGAAAGACTTTTCACTTGTGTCAACCGGGTGTTACAATCGCTAGATTTTCACAGGAATAACCGCCGTGGTTGTGCTCTAGAAACCACCACAACCAAGACCTACACCGGTAGAGGTGGGCGGAACCGCCATCCACCACTACGTGGTACGCCTTTTATCGTATTTTTGTAAAGTTCTGACCTGACTTGAACAGACTCTTTTATAGATGTTGGCCTGCCGTGACACCGACCTTCAATACCTCCTCCGATCATTTCAACTGACACCGAAATCAAAAAAAAGTGCTATCACCATCACATATAGATGCAAGCAGTTATCATCAATACCTATGACACGAAATCGTGCTCGGTCGAGGGAATTAATTTGTCGGGTGCATAGGCGACGCTGAACCTGGAATAACTCCCCTATTGGTAACCAAATCCAAGAAGTAGCTGACTAGTTAAATCCCCAAACTGACAGCAGATCCTGCCAAATTGGAGGAAGAAGGACAGAAATAACCACTTAAGAGCATTCCTTTGGAGTAAAAACAGGGCTTGGGAGATTTTCGCATGCAGACGTGAACCAACACAAGATATCACCTAAGTGGAAATGAGGAGGAAAAGGGACTGATAATCCAGAGAGAGGCGGGTGTGGGAGATCAGTGCACAAAGTTGACAGAAGAAAAGGGAGAAGAGACAATTAGTAATCCTATTTTGATGCCGAGGTGGGAGGATGAGTCAATGGCTCGCACACAGACGTACGTACAGTTAGGCTGTCAAACAAGCAAACAAACAATTTGACGACTTTTGATGCCTTCAAATTCGATCTTACTACTGTGGTGGTGGCGGTGGCGGCGGCGGCGGCGGCGGCGGCGGCGGAGGAGGAGGAGACTCAATAAAACCTAAAATGTGATTAAAGAAAAAGTTGATTACCTTTAAACCAAGCATGAGTAGCTCCAACAGTGTCCAAACAACCAAACACGTCAACGGTGGGTTAGTTACCTGCAACACCGAAATTAACCAGTCAGGTTCCCACACGTACCTAACTGTAAATTTACAAATGCACCTTAGAGTACCCGCGACCTTGAAATCCGCCATTCAGGATGGTGGTAAGATGATGTTGATAAATTATAAAAGAGGCAAAATGAGTAACGAGAGAAATCCGGAGAAAACGGCTACCACAGACCAGAGCAGAATTGCCCATCAAACAGGTGGTGTAGATGTTAGCCGATCGAAAAAAAGCAGTGAGAATAAATACACGTGGAAGCACAATTAAGTAGACACATATCAGCCTAACCGTGTCGCATCTTACCGAAATGAAGAGAGAATCCTCGGTTTATCGCCGCCTTTCATAAAAACATGAGAAAATGATGTTTTTAAAACATGCATACCCTATCAAAGCACTTAAATGGATATGGCATCGAACTCTCAGTATACTACGATACGTTTGACATTTGGACGCTATTTCGGTGAGCTCATGCATTTCGACAATGATAGGTATTTTCTTCAAGTGCGCCCAGATTGGATGTAAGTGGACGGTTGTGATGAAGCAATAACAACTTCCGTGCCTTCAAGGGAAGTGAAGGGACGCAGAGGGAGTACCCAATCTCTCCGTTTATGGGATCTCATATCACGAATTAAAATGAGAAACCCTGATCTCGTAGTATAAGTAGGGAGTTATCAAAAACAAGTAGAGAGGCGCTGAAATTGAAATCATTAGCAGAGGACACTCACTTGTGCTCTCAACGTCGTCAAAAGCAGCAGGAGGAGGTGGATAGTCTTGATGCATCTGGTGCTGTGATTGTTGTTGTTGTTGATGTTGTTGCTGATGCAGAAGAGGGTAGTTAGGATTCTGTTGGCTGTGGTGTTGCTGATGGGTATACTGATGTCCCGAATAACCGTAGAATGACGCTCCAGTCATCGACGGAATACCTGTCTGCAGCAACTGTTGTTGCTGCTGTTGGCCATAAAAAGCACGCGGAGTCTTAGTTCGCGCACTAACACCAGTGTTACTGCTACCGGCAACAGACTGCCGTTGCGGCAAGCGGCTTTGCGTGAGACCGTTCTGCGTCGGGGATATTGTTCTCTGGGTCACTGGATTACGGAGACCTTTACGGAAAAGAGAGGGTAAGAAAGACGAAATCTTTCGACCTAACCAAATCCAAGTGGGAATCCCAAGTTAGCGACGCTGAAATAGTAAACCAGTAGTATGAACCCACCAGATGATGAGGCATACTGCTGATGCCTGCGAGCAGCCACGGCTTCAACAGCCAGCTGGGCAGCGGCGGCGGTGGTGGGTGCACTGACAACGGTGATCGGTGTACCATTCTGCTGTTGTGGTTGCTGCTGCTGTTGTTGTTGCTGTTGGAAGGAGCGCGGATCAGCGTAGACACGTTGCGGGTGTTGTTGCACACCCCGGGGCGCGGCATAGTGACTGTTACTGTTGAGTGGCTGCTGCTGCTCCATCTGTGGAAGGTGGCCAGTCTGTGGAAAGAAGTTTTGCTGCTGTTGAGACTGTGGGTGAAACTGTTGTTGTTGGCATAAGCCTGGCAGCTCCCGACAAACACTACTGGAGCGACGTGGTGGGCGGATGACCTGACCCGAGTCGTTTGAAGTGGAGAGCTGAGTGCGCAGCTAGAAAGAAGGAAAGTTGGCACCATCATCAACATCGATTGTGGGAAATAAATTCATCCAACCCATGAATTTCAAAAGCCTAGACCCCTTTTTCTGACGCAGTCGGTTGTCCATAAGGTATATCCAGAATTTGAGGGAATCCTTGTCTACCAATTAACGTTTGAGATACCTAAAAACCATTTTGACAAGGTTCATGAGCTTCCGAGTCCTGACGGTTCTGTTGAGTAGTTTGCGCGGACAATATAACCACTTATTATGGCCTAGGGATGGATAAATGTTTGCTGCATATGCAAATCTCAGGGCAGTCTAACACAGAAAATTCAAGAAAAGCCATGTATTCATTGATGGTAGATGACCATGGGTGTGGGAGCATTCCGGCTCATCCTCACACCTTGTTAATTAATTGGATGGTTGACTGGATGGCTAGCCAAATCACTAGAAATGCAATATGCGCACTGGGAAACAAAACATTAAAAACTTTTCTACCACTACAGAGGGATGAAGCCGCTCCTCACACATTCGGTGGCGAGTGGTGGAAATAAACTCACCTGAGCTCGCCTTCCAGGACCCGGGGTCATAGGCGCCTGCTTGGAGTCGTACCCATAGCGCATGTCCACATCCATCGACGCTGACGCTCCTGTTGCAGCGGACGTCGACGTCGAGTTCAGCTGGAACATGGATCCACGCATCAGGTTGATACCTGCCGTACGCTGTTGCGACTGGCCTTGCCGTTGTGGTCTTTTACGACGGAAAGTGGAGGTGTTTCCCGCACCTCCACCGATACCGCCTCCAGAATCCATTCCCTCCACACCAGCAAGCGATTCCATTGCCGGCGGTGGCGACTCGGCTCGATAGCCCCTCAGTCCGCGTCGTAGTGGGGCGTTTTCGACGTTTGAGAAGATGGCGTCGATACGAGATCGCGCTAAAGCGGAGGCGAGCAGAGAGGCGGCGAAATAAAGGCAGATAAAGGGAGACCAATGAATGGTTCGAAAATGCACAAAATTGAGCTGATCAGTATGAGATTCACCGTTTACTCAGCTCTGTTAGTGATTCCATTTTGCATTTTTGATTGTTACATTTTCTGGCTACTACAATTCCGCTTTGCACATTCCATCGATATTACTAGTCATCCGACGATGCCAAATGTGGCAATCTTGAGGAGTGTCACGATGAACCCAACCAAAAGCCACGGGACGGGTCACTAGTAGCGGGCATACAACAGGTCGTGCAACGGCTGCGTACAGTTCAAACAACAACATCACGACATTATACTATGCCTACAAAGAATTAACAGTATTAAGCTGCAATTTTTTTATTTCCGCTTACCTTCAGCATAAGCGGCAGATGGTGAGTTGGGAGCAGAGGGCGGTGGTGGTGAGTGTGGCAGCGCCTGGTCGGCGATGACAGGAGTCATGCCGGAGGTGTGTGGGGGGCTAAGACTCAATCCCTCCCCGGCCCCCTCACAGTCTCCCAGACCCGACTGACCGGGCGGTGGTGGTGCAGAAGGCCCCGGTGGCACAAGGCCTGGCCGACCGCTAATCGATAGGCTGCGCAGCAAAGAGGCCATGCCGCCCTTAGAGATGGTCGCTGTGGGTTGTGAAAACTTGCGACCTTCTGCAAAATGGGGAAGGGCAGGGGCAAGAGTGCGATTAGATGCATGTGGCCAATCAGAATTGTACTTGATGTGATTAATGATATTTTTGTGTGATAAAAATCACGGCAAATGAATGGAATGAAGCAGAGAGTTGCTGTTTAGAATATGTTGCTCAATTGAGCAGTTCAATAGATAACACTCCTAAAAACGGTCAAATTTCTGTCGCCCCGTCCTAAGATTCACCAAGTTCTATATACTACTGAATATGCAAAAAGTAGACGAACACTTCTTCGAAGTCTGTCTCCCTAACAATGGACGGACGAGCATGGGTTAAAAGCCATCATAGGCATCACGCAAGAAGACCTCGAAAAAAGTCGGCCTGATTGCTTGACCCAAAAGAAGGGAAGCCTCTGCTTGTGCTGGAATTGAGGCCAGTCTGATCAAGTTACGACCTGCTTCAAGCCGCATACACACACATCCAGGCGCACACGGGTGCGCACAGAAATTGGATGTCTAGTCTTAGTCATCGGCGGAATGACTATGAAATCCACTTGTAAATCTCGACCACAAGAAAAGATTTGATAGGCCTCAACATCTTGAAGCAAAATGAGGTTTAAGCACTGGTCTTCTGTAGATCCTAAGGTCACAGGAATCATATGAGAGAATCAACACGCCCGAGATCCTGATTCGTAGTGACTGCGAGGTGGATTTATAGGATCATGCACTCGCAAAATTCATCCACTTTCATGGGTACGATGGGAACACAATAACATCTTAATTTACGAATAATTTAAGCGCGCGAACTTCGATCCTATCAAAGTCCCAACCAGAATAATCAAAGAATTAGGACTTCAAAACAGACATGTTTGTTCCTGATTCGTGGTAATTAAAAATATGGCGCTTGCTTATGTGCCCGCCGACTGAGTGGACCAGTCCCATTATCGCGCATTTCCATCAACTTTCTAGGCCAATCAGGGAAAATGAACGAGAGTGAGAGTTCTGAGAGATTCTAGAAAGTTGAGATAGAAACGCCATCTAGAGCTCTGATCACTTTCAGCAGGAGTTTGAAACGTCTCAAAGAATACATTTTTGTAAGTTAGCTACGGCGAATCAGAAGGTAAGGCCTCAAACTGAGACATCATTACTGCTCATCCTCCGGCTTCCTTGTATGGACATAAGAGAGCAGGTATCCCTGTGCTAGAAGGAAAGGAGGTGACGCCATGCGCTTGTGGAGGAAAAACATGCAAAAGCGAAGAAACGCATGTGTGCGTGGGATAGAGGTGATTCAGTCGGCTAGTGGGTCGATCAGCGCCGCTTTTGCCACTGCCACAAGGACTACTACTACAGCAGTAGACGGGTGAATCGAATTGGATTGTGGTAAAGTAATTGCTACGTAGGTGGCAACATTAGCGATATCAAAGACAGAGAGAAGGTGAGGAGACGAGGGACACGAGCACAGTTTTGATAGCGCTGCGCCATCTACGAACTCTCCTCGCTACCCCATCAACTTGTTGGAGAAGAATTCGACAATTCTTACTACCGCTCCAACGACTTGCGAAACATCGGAGCGCCGTCGCGGATCCCAACCCGTGTAACTCAGAAGACCCAAAATTTTTGCTATTTTTCGGTGACAATCTATAATCCAGGACGCAGTACGCAGTCTATTTGTCGAACAGCGGTCAAATGGGTTATTTATGAAACCGGGGTTAAGTCTTTATTAAGGGAGAGTTAGGACTTCCACCACATTCCTGATTCACATTAATCATTTGAAGTTACTAGCTATGTCTGAATCACGAAAGGGAGAAAGGTCACAGGAGCTTTATTAAGACAGTGAATATGGCGCCGATTGCACACATCTCCTCAAAGCCTCTGATGAGGAAGATTAACTGACTCCGTGGAGGGACTATCCAGTTTACTCTTCAAATAAAATAGTACACTGTAAACATATCGCAAATTAAACCATCTTTCCGTAAATTAGTTCAGCATCTATGATAATAGCGAAGCAGCGGAAGTGTAACCAGTCAAAAGCAACTCGAATGATAATCGAGTGTAACAATTCTAGCGCTTAACGCCTTTCACGGCTACGTGGAGAGGTGTAGTAGAATCCATATGGAATTTGCCGACTAAAAACGAATCTTTCGAATTTGAAAATGCCCAGAAGAGAAATTAAAGTTTTCACGCTAGTAAATCACGTAAATAGCGACTAAGAAGCCCAAAAAAATGGACATCAGCCCGTGCAACCGCGACCTTGGTAGGCGAATATACCACTCAAGATACCCAATTCGACCAGCTTTTATTCCCCATTGGTCACCAATGTAGTTACCTCAAGATAGGTATTCGGCAGGTCAGATCCGATGTGTATCATACAAGAAGCATAACCCCAATTCGTTGAAGTCAGATTGATTCACCATTTACAAAAAGATGTGTGTTGATGGAACAAGTTCAGCCAAAATTCAGTTAATGCTAAAGGGATCAGTCCACAAATGGATGAAGTAACAGCCAATTGCTTGCAAGCATAATAATTTGCTTCCAACTCAAGATTCAGCTGCATTGATGTGAGCTTGATTCCTTCCTCAAATCCCTTGGCTATGCTACTTATTGGGCCAATAAGTAGCCTCCACAAAGCGTATTCAGTTAATGAACAGGTTAAGGACGACTGCAGGCAACCGACATTATCATCTTGATAGGGGAAAATTTAGCTTTTGTCCGACTCTTAGAGTTTTCTGTGAGAAAGCTAGCTAATAAAGAAGATTGTAGAATGTTTTGCGTCAGCGTAAGAGCAACCCTCAGTGAAATTACTGGCTACTCTGAAGGCATTATGTAACTAACACACGCGACATGTTTACCACAAATTGGGACGCCCTAAGATGGACAGATCTTAATCCACTTTTTGACGTGCACAAGAGATTGACAATCAGAAAGCAGAGGTACTAAAAGTGGATGTCGACACGCGGATGACTAAAAAGGTCAACTTAATAGTAAAACGTAAGAGATTTTATGCCCCTTCAAATGTATGGATTCTTTCCAAGTACAACGGATTAACCACAGTCCCAATGACGCTCCTAGGGGCTTTCAAAGTGAGCCTGTGGGGAGTGATAAAAACCTCAGTTAACAAGCTTACACACACAGAGCGTTTTACATGCGTGAGTAAGATTTTTGGTGTGCCTAAATTAACAACCCCACCCCCTCCCTCCTGGGTGTCACTGTCCATTAGCCCGTAACCACGTTCGGACACGTAAACGCGCATGCAGAGGAGGTAGGGGAATGAATTTGAGACATCGCCGCGGCTAATTTTGCTACTTATTTTGTGATCACCGCCGGCATTGCGAGTATTTTAAATCTATTTTTCACTGGTTTACAAGCTCCTCATTTTTATCAAACCGTTGGTTGCAAGTAGATTGGAGAATGGAGGAAATTTCAAATCTGAGGGTAATTAAGTTAGTTTAAAGCGACCTATCTTTTGCAAGTTATGAGAGCCGATTGACCTCAGTGACGGGGCCTGATTAGTTAGCCTGTCACGCAATGAAACATTTATCTTTCCTTTAAGTTGATTGCTTAGGAATCGATACCTCCATGACATTTCGTCCCATCATCGTGGGACCACAAATAAATTCAAATGAACAACGAAATCAAAAAGCATAACGACCAATTGTGAGGTGAGCCAATGCGTGGAAGAGGAAATAGCACTGTCGAATGGAATTTTCGACGGCTGAGGATGAGACTAGCCTTAGGCGTCTATGCTCCAACTTGGTTTGAGGTTTAGGGTTTGAAATTGCCCAATCACGTGAGAGACCTGAGGTGTGACTACGGCGATGGATAATGACCAGCTGTCGTGAGCGCAGATAAGCGGTGGCGAAGTCGGATACAAAAATTTTAAAGGCTTGCAAGAAACATTCAGATCATGTTGGGACTTTCGATTTTACGGTGTGGTGGTTCGAAACACCTTACTTAGTAGTAAATTTGCACATTTCACGACTCCACTAGACTTGCACACTGCTGGTCAAGTTGGCGGCCAATGGTGCTAGTGTATGAGTACACGTATGGAACAGTGTCTCACCAACAAAGGCGTCAAAACTTGCAGATACGGACGCCTCACTTTGAATAATATCTACCCATATGAATCACTAAGAGTGCCTCTGGGGGTCAGGCTTTTAGAACCGAACTGCCCCCTTCTGGATATCAGTTTAATGGCTTGATAAATACCCAAGTGGGTCATGGGATTATGCAAAAGGAAAATTCACTCGCCACTCCTTGGGGTCCGTTAAGACAACATATGAGCCAAAAATTCCAACTTGATCTGAACATCCCACCGAACAGATGAATTGAACAAACCAGTAAAACCAGATTCGCTCCCAAAAAAGGTGGACAAAGGCAGTACCCGGGGCGACTATTTCGGTAGATATCATAATGGAAGCGGAAGTACCAGCGTCACCAATGGCAGTGACTAAGCCAGTGTGGAAGCAGTAGAAAATTATGAAGTGACGTAGTGAGGAGCATAATTTATGACGATTGGAAGCCGAGCATAGGAGTGAGAGAATGTGAATCCTCCGTTGGCCGCATAAACGTAATATGCCGCTACCGGAGTGGGTGTGAACGCATCCTAACAGACCAGTTTGTTGGTAGAGGCGGTGAGTGAGCTGGGCACTCCGTTACTGTAGCTGGCATCACTGGTTCATGTACCACTTAATCCAGCTCCGCTGTTTGCATATGATTGTTTGTCTAGCGTTTGGCGCACAAAAAAGCTTTCAGACGCCGATCTAGTATCAAATTTCATCTCCTTGCGGCTAAGAAGGAAGTTGGAGGAGGAAGATGTGGCATTTTCACTATTAACAATCGGACCTTTAAAAATCTTAATTTGCCATCCAAAGCTTTTACAAAAGAAGATCAAACGTGAATCCTTGTTTTGCATAACGATTCCATGCCAAATGAAAAACTGAATTTGGCTAAAATACCATCCCTAAAGGTTTTCAACAATGCTATGGCGCAAAGCGCTGCAACATTGGAACCGTAAGGTGGAGGATGTGGAAAAAAAATGACTCGATTTTGAATTGATAGACGGTTGGTAATAAATGAGTCCACTAAGAGAAATAATAACTAATGCGCAGAATCTGGCAGATCTGGTGGTTGGAAAAAGAGGACAAGATAGAGATGAAAACATTCAGACCAAGTTAGCTGATGACGAAACCTTTTTCCAAGACATGAGATCTGTGTGTAAACGCGTTCACTGTGGGACATGGCTTGCAGCCTCCCCAGTAGAGGCATAGTTGGCATAACAGAAGACGTGATAAATGACCATAAGTGGGAAGTATAAAGTGGTTTTCTTTACCATTAGAATAGTATATCTTCTCTGTACGGTACAAATATATTGTGGCGTCATTATTCACGTTTTGCAGTTGGCTAATACAGTCCGTTTAGAATGTCGAAATCCAGCTAAATCAGGAATATTTTATGCGTTATGATTTCATCAGAGAGCTTATCCTGCCCGTCCCCGGGGTTCACTGTACCCAAAATCTGGCTTTTAATGTACCCTCCGACTTTACTTCATTCTCAGGCGTTAAGGCGGTGAATGCACCACTAACGCCGATCATTTCAATGGAGAAAATTAAGATGCACTGTTTTGCAAGAACAGTAGACCAATTAGTGGTCAGAAAATGTCCTAGTAACAACTGATTTTATTGTCAGTGAGTAAAGTTTCCATTTCTCTCACATCCGGCTGCCGCATAAACATAACCGGCGTGCGCTCTACAGGTAAACAGACGCCAAAATTTGGTGTTCACACCTACAGTTTTATGTCTTTTTTTGTCAAAACACTAGAAGGATTTACATTACCTCTCCCCGTTCAGAGGAGAGGAGCCAAGTGAAGAATTCCATGAGTGACCAATGAGGTAACCTAGCATATTGTCCTTATGGGAAGTGCACAGCGAAGTTGTAAGGTCATTCGTTCCAAAGGCTTTAGGTGGGATACAGGAGCCCATGTGGTGGGACTGGATGGATTCGTGCCATTCCCTTAGATGAGTGACTATGGCGAACGGATTGTTGCGGGTTTAGTCCACACGGGCATTATCATGACAAAAAGTAGCAGGCTTCGTCTTGCAGACATCCGTGAAGTTAAAAAGTATATAGACAATGACCTAGCATCTGCAAGATAGAATCAAAGACACTTCTGAAGAACTATTTCGTGAGCTCTATTTCACCATTATAAAGGCCGAGTAGCCGAAGACTTGAGAGAGCCACGCAAGCGAACATTCACTTAAAGGACATAAATTGCCCCAGCAGCATGGTTCCAACCTTCTCCTGAGAGTCATTCTCCAGTTCTCCCGGTGATTACCTTTCTGTGTCGGCCATAGCCACGGTAATCAGAGGTGAGACAGGAATAAAGGCCACACAACGGTGTTCAAACATAGCCCGACGGTCAAACGCAACGGCATTCATGTGCTGCATGGATTTGCACAAGAGTAACCTACCAAAATATTTTTGGGGAGCACTACGTGTGTTTAGATGCTCCACAATGAAAATGAGATATCCACATTTCCTCAAACGCAACCGGCGATCAAAAGCGCCTGGACGTGAGTGATGAGCCCAATCGTGAAGAAATTATTGCTACACTTTAGCCAAATGGTGCTATGCTGAAGTAGATCGGAAATGAAAGGCGCCACATCAGATTGGAAGATTTTCTACGGCAGAACCGCATACTTTAATCTTTATCAACGAAGAAGAAATAGGCCACCTTCCTGGAAATTCGGAAAGCGTCTCTATTTAGGTTCATTAAAAGTTTCCCTTTTCTGTCTATTTTCCCAGCATTCTAGGACGTCTAGGGCCTCCCTCCCGTTCATTTCCCTCCAAATTAGCCAATATCACACACAGACAGACTTTAAATAGCCCATTAAGCACTAAAAGGTCAAGGTCAATCAAATGCTACAAATAAAGGAAAAAGGAATTGCTTTTCCCGGGCAGTCAGCCGGAAGTCGCGCACGTACACGCCGTAGCTCCGGCTTACTCATACACGTCGACTAATAAAGACGTCTGTATGAAAGTCTTTGTCTTCCAATTACTCTAGCTGGAAGCTCAACAGAGACCAGGCCAGCGCACGTGAACAATTCCTAACATACCGTAAAAAAGGCGGAGGGAAGAGATATGGAAGTAGTTGGTCGGCCAGTAGCTTAAACTGAGAAGACTCGCGTAGGCATATCTAAAAACACATTGACACACTGGGGCAGTAGCAATAACAAATTGAGGATGGAATACTATTCGTGGGAGTCAGGCAGTAAATGTTTGAGCATGAGTACCCAATGAGAAGGCTGTCAAAGAACATGGACAATGGGCGAGAATGGCAAGTGCGTCTCCACTGGCGAGAGTGATGAAGACAACTCTCCACTTTAAAAGTGCTCATTAAGGGAGCAAGGGGGAAAAAGAGGAATTCGTCCACTTCCAATTAGAAGAGAGGTAGGAATCATCAGACAGAAAGAGCGCACTTTCCCCGCTTTCCATATTGTACACGGGTGAATCCCGTTGAGTCCGATGGAACTATACTTAATAACAAAGCGTGGAATGGATAAGATACCGAAGTATGGAGAGATCACTTCCAACCCAAAAGGCTGCTTAGTTAAGTCCCAAATAGGAAAAAGACTGCGGCAATTAATCCTAATGCTGAGAAAACGCAGTTGAGGGCTAATCAAACCATGAAGGCACTTCTCACAGCCAGTTGAATAAAAAGAACGGGCAAATGCGCCAGTTGTCAGTGGGGACAAGTTTTGACAAACACCATGGATTTGACAATTAAGCAGTACTATTAGTGCGAAAAACGAATAGTCTGGTGAATGTTGACTGACGAAATGATCGACTTGCCTCTCGTAATTTCCTTACTCGCAAGCCCTTTCCCCGTCGTTTTACAAGTAACTTTTTTTTTGGTTGATATCCTTTTTGGTTCACTTGGTTGAGTGGAATACATTTGCCTTCACTTTTGAACCTTGTTCCAGTACTTCATAAGTATCCAACCGCTGGATTAAAAAGAATTTAAGGTGTGAAAACTAGCAGCGAAAGGGGGAAAGGAAGGTGGAAAGTGGTTGATTTAACTTAGTGAACATGAAAAAAAAGTTGAAACCAGGCTGAAAGACAGCAATAGACAACTCCTCAAGTAAACCACAGCATAATGGGATCATAACTCTCAAATTTCAGCTAGTAAACGCATCAAAACGATGAACAGCAGAGCGAAGAAAGAGAGTAGCGTGCGGCAGTTATGGCGTTAAACGACTCAGTGAAAAGTTGGCGCCATCTCAGACTCTAGATGGCTAGAAAAATAAAGCGATTAACTTTAATTTTGGGGTTTAATTCTCAAAAGAAGGTCATATGACGAAATAATTGACTGCAACTTCCATCGAGCGCTTTAATTTGAAAGTAACCACACCAAAACCGGTATCCCAGTCAAATTCAAAACTTTGTTTTCCTAAAAATGGAAAGTGACTCACCTGATTGACTGTCGTAGAGGGAGTGGGTGGGACCGGCAAGAGGGGGAGTCTCGGCTCGTCGTGAATCTTCGGAGGTGACGGAGGCAGAATCCTTGGGAGCACCTCCAACCCCCCTCTGTGCCGCTGCCTGTAGTTTGCTAATATTCGTGTACACCGGGGGAGGCAGGGCTTGATTGGGGTAAAGCACCGATTTTTCTAAAAAAAAAGGATAAAATGGATTGTTTTAAATACTTTTTTTGGCTGAGAAGTACATAATTCACAAAATTTGGGAGGCGGAGGACCCATGTAGCTGATAATAGGCTTAAAAGTGACTCTAGTCTTGGGTTTTTGTCATAAGAATGGTCCAATTTCCCCAATTCAAACATAAAATTGGGGACAGTAGGAAGGCCGTAGGCGTATCACGGTATTCCCGAATAGAATTTCCTCCCGTGGAACACAAGGACTGCGTTAGCTGATAGTTGGAATGGCAGATTCCCTGTTAGTTAAGATTAATCATGCAAGAAGTCTAAGTTGAGCCCAAAGTAAAGGACAGCAGTGTCAGCCCACAAATGCTTTAAAAGATCGTCAAGGTAACTTTGATGATTTGACAACTTTGACCATAAGACTTAGATGAGCTTCGGGGCTGAAATCACCTTCGAAACGTTATGAGGGAGATGAGAACAATAAGTACAAATTCTTTATGAAGATACCTTAGCAAGGTTGGGTAAATTGAATGAATGATGCAAATTCAACCCAAAGCCCAAGTTCGCCGCCAAGAGTAATTGGTTGGGAATCTGGGAGGGAGACTATCCCTTTTTACGGAGTTTTAAGAGTTCAGACCGGTCAATTACGATGTAGTGCAAAAAAGGTAAACGGAATCCAAAACACTGGCTTTAATTGGTCCAATGCCTTAGACGCCATGGATGCTACTGCAACAACAGAGACTTGAGCGAATAAGGCTGACAGACTAGGTTGTTTGTCTAAAGTAATCAAATTGTCAGACTCCGCCTGATCAAAGGAAGAGGACAGTAAAATTACAATACGATCTAGTTAATGACTGTCCCAGCACCAAACTCTCACGTAGGAACTAACGTGGATTCACTCGAAAGCTCTTACTAATTATTCGTAGAGATGTTTGGTGACCACAAGAGACCCTTCAATTTTAATCAAAATTTGACCTTTTTGGAGGTCCTCGCAAATTTGACAAGTAATGTACATGGAGAGGGAAAGATTCGGGCTAACCTCGATGTGGATGAAAGGTGCGTTTATAAGAGGCGAAATATTTATGGAAGCAAGGAGTCAGACGCTGCTTCATCCTCTCAACACTACGGGCTTTTCACTACACACTGTCATAAGCTGAGTCACTCGCAAGACAAGGTTGCAGTGCGGCCGATTAATGATGAAATTGCTGCTGCGATGCACCGAATCAACTGGGAAATGATTTCGAACTCGACTAGATAAGTGGATACTGATTTGCCCTCAGGTCACATCAAACTTGACCCAATGGACGCATGTCATTAACTACCCTACTTTGATTGATAAAGGTAAATTGGTCGAACTAGTGATACCCGACAGGACATTGGTAACAGGAAAACGTAACTCTTTTCCCATGCTTTTAAAGCAGTCTTGATATGAGTTTCTAGTGCGAGTCTGATTGGAGAAAGAGCAACTGTTACAAGGGAAAATTAGTGTCCACACAAGAAACGGAGCATTCGTCCAGACAAAAAAATTCTGCTGCTACTAAAATCATTAAATTTTGTACCTGCCAACACATCTCTACATTAAATTTACTCAACCTGAAAGCGCTCCGCGATTCCATGTTAATCGACCGCCTTAGTCTGATCAAGAAATGCTGTGTGCAGTCTGCATTATATACGCTTCGTAGACAAAAGCGACCGCTCTTTTTTTTCAGTTTTCATCTTGACAAACTTCCATTCTGGATGGCAAAGATCTGTCTGTGATGCTCCCCCACCAAACCGTTTCGGACAAATTACTAAACTGGAAGGGTAAAGCAAGTCAACGTTGAAGGAATAACTCTCAAAATATTAGTATAAGCAAAGTTGCTTTAGTATACTTGGCCTTTGTTAAGGAAGTTAAAGCTTTCCCCAAGAACTGCGTCACAACGAATCATACCCTAATTATCTTTCCAAATATAAGGGGTGAGACGTAAAGGGGCTGCAGCCAGAGCTTCAAGATGGCGCTGCACAACTTCACAAGCCGACGAAAAGCTCTGTTTCTTGCGTGAGTGGGATGAAAAGAGAAACAAGCAAGCATTTGGCAGCATTACAAAGGCGTTGCCCCAGTTCCCCTTCCTTTTCTGTCGCTTTTTTACATGTACGTGCTTTTCCTGCATTCACCTAGCGCATTCCAACTTAATCCACTCACCCACTGCTGTTGCACCAGTCACCCACCGAGCAACAAATCGTCTGGCTGACTCAGCGCGATCCCGCGTGCGCACGAACTAAGCCCCACACTAGCGCGTGTTCTCCCCTCAGCGTAGGCGTACCTGGTTCTCGCAGGCAGCCCAACTCCTTTTCAAGAAAAGAGCTTAGAAGACCTTGGTATTATCATCATCATCATAATCATTTGTCGCCTTTATGTGCTAGAATAGGCACATTACTCACTTAAAGACCTGAATTCGAATACACAACGGTGGAAAGTGGAAATATGGAAGGGGAAAACGTGGTCATGCCTACCTATCAGTGAACTCGCCTGTACTCAAGGGGTGGTGACGAGTAATGGTTCGACAGTGGGATGAGTGAAAGGGTTTTCTTCCTCAACCCCAAACAACATCAGCGTAACTTTGCATGCTTGAGGAAATGGGGTAAAAGAGGAGGCATTGGGAATTGACCAATGACATCTTCAGCTCCATCGCATATCAATAGAAGACCGAGGTTGGATAAAAACGAAGAGAGGAAATGCGGCAAAAAACCTTGTCATGAATTCATCAAAAAAGCTGACACACCACCACTATCGCCATCCCAACTATAGCGACTGCCGCACCACTCAGCAGACTACATGTGGATGGGGTCATTCCAAGGTCATGGACAAGTTTGTGGGTGTGTGTTTTTCACCACCGGGTCAGAAAAGGCAGGTCTGGGTAAGAGGCCATCAAATGATGGTCAGGGAAGTGATTTGGCACCTCGTGAATCGCATCACTTTGATGATTACGGAACGCATCAATTTGGAGGTTTCGTCTATTATTATTATTTGGTACACCTATCAGAGCCATTATTTACATAGATCTACCGATTGATTTCGGGTAGGGGTCACCCTTGAACCGGTGGTGGATGTATAAGGCGCCTCGGTTTGAAGGAGGAAAACAAAGCCAACGAAAACTAGTCCAATTATTCGGAAAATAGAACACTCGTTTGCAAAGGGCAAATATAAGATAATGAATTCAAAATTCGCCGGTTAACTAGCTGGCTGCACTTTGATATTCCCTCCTTCTTACTTCGTCATACCCTCCCATCTTTTTGTATACCTCTTCAACGTGTCGTTGAATGATTCAAGGGATATTCGTGACCCACTTTTCGATAAGCAATCTCTCGAAGGGACCTTTATGACCTCGACTGACTAATCATGAAATATTGGGCGTATACAGACCTCATGGCAGACGTCTAGACGGAATGACTAAAGTACTTGTTTCTTTGTTTGTATGGCCATCGATGATAGGCTTAAAACTGGATTTCGATTGCCTTTAATACTTCAGGAGGTAGCAAACTGTTGTTTATTTGGCAGGCTGATGTACCCAAATCGGAACTTTTTAACTCGAATCTGCTAACTAGTACGACTGGGTGAAATTCGTTGAAAAAGTGGTTTTTGTCTTGCTCTCCGTCGTAACTTCGACCTACCCATCGTAGCAGCTACAGACGTAGCAGCAGCTGCAGCAGCTGAAGAAGACTTTTCAGACTGTAACCCGGCTTCTAGGGTTTCATCATTTTCGTCATCTTCGGTGAGACAACCCTCTGTAGTTCCACCGTCTTCCTCTTCTTCGTCATCGTCCTCCGCATTGTTGTTTAACATGGCAGCCTGAAGTGGACCTCCATCCGTGTTCATCTCTCCCACAGCGTTCGGTGAGGCCGAGTCCGCCACAGATCCAAGGGCTTCAAAAAGAAGAGAGGTTAGTTTAAGTAAAGGCAGATGCTTAGCAATCACTTGGGATGACTTTCACAAGGGTTTCTTAAAACTTCAACAGTATCTGTTGACAAGCATATGAAAAAAATGGGAGTAATTTTACGACTTTGTGATCTCTCGTTTATTCTTTAGGCAGGTAGCCAAGAGGCTTTACCATAACCATTTAGAGAACGTGAAAGCTATGCACCCCTCACGGTAGCCGACCCGGGAGGGATTGCAAGGAATTTTTCGCCCCAACAGTTCCGTCATTATTTCAACGCTTCCTCAGCTCCCACTACTACATTAATTGTGCTCTAAAATCCATTTGTTTGTCGTGATAAGATGTTTCAGCCAATTGGGTTTAAGTAAGTTCTCGGTACTTTTGGAAATAAATTATAGAAAAGTTCCTATGCCATAACTGACTACGGTCCAGAACTGAAGAAATAAGTAGCCTCCAAAATGGTTCCATAGTTTCAATCATCTGCAGCAGATGTCTTCCGGGTGGTAATCGGTCAGCTTATTCTGATGCAAGGCTTCTCTGAAGCACCATCAAAATCTGCCACATTCTTCGCGGAAGTCGAAGGCCTTCAGGGATATCTCATCGCACAATCGCCAAATTAACACTCACTCCAGGGACGTCAAAAGGCAGAGAAAGTCAACGTAGAGAACCTACAGACGACATTACGAGAGAATGACAAGACCCGGGTACAATCGGTGTACAAACAACATTTCATATTAGCGATTTGGGCAGTGCGGAATTCGCAACTTGTGAAAGGGACGCTGCTGCTAAGCCCCACCGGAGGAACAAAGAGGCAAAAAATCGGGAAAACAAAGGTGGGGGTACGCACACACATTCCGAGTGAGTCAGCAGGTGCCACCAAGCAGTCTGTTTACTATGGCAAAAATACTGACACGTGTTAATCTTCGCTGAAATTTGCACATAAGTACTTGGAGCGTACGGCTACAGGCTACAACGGTACGATTTACAGGCCAGTAGCTTAAGTACCTTTCAAATCAATTGCGTCGTTAAAAGGGATAACATCTTGGACTTTTATAGCAAAAGGGAATTCCGTTATAGCCAACGGTCAAAAAAATGTCCATTGAAATTGCATAAACTCTCGGAATTCACAAGCGTCAAATGACTGATTAAAAATTTTATTCAGCAATAAAAACATCTCATCGTCATGAATAAACACCTATTTCGACGTTTAAAGCTTCAGCGACATGGTGTTTAGGAGATCAGGTGGCAATGGGACGTTCAAACCTGTCACTTCTTCTCTAACAGAGATCTTCGTGATTAAGACACCCGAGGATGGTTCTGTCACCACACTAGTGCTTCTGGATCATTGTCGAATAAGAATCTACTTTGAAGAAATCGATGCCTGATCTATCAAATGAATTCATTCTTAAAAGGTAGATGAATCGAGAATGGATGGAGGGAGGAAATAACCTACCGGAGACTGCATCACAGTTAATGGGAAGGAGACCGAGAGAGGAGGAGGAGGAGGCGGAGTGGACTGTCGGAGCACCGGAGATGGACTGATTGTGATCAAAAAGGCTCAGCACGTCCCCTCCCATAACACTGCTACCACCACCACCATTTAACAGCGAATCAGCAGTCTATAATGGGAAAAAGAGAGGAGTAGATAAAAGATAGATTGGCAGTACAACTTTGTTATGCGAACCCTACTAAGTGTTCGGTGGAACGTTGACGTATGGCTGCCATGACAAGATGGCAGAGAGATTAATAAAAGTAAATTTGCTTATTTACATCTGCATCGCTAGCTAGCTATCCTTCATCAAAATAACTGCTACCTATAGGCGCCTAAATCATAAGCCTTCAAGAAAGTCGAATGTCTTGATGCATCTTCCACATACGGATAGGAATACTCGAAACTGTAGATTCTTCACCCAAGTATGACTCAGAAGATCAAATTACTGATTTCACTTTATTCTAGACCTACACGATTACCAGGTCTGTCTGCTACCGTAGAAGTCGGCTTTTCTTGCGTCTATTTTTCAAACATCGTAGGAACTTTCGGAACTCTCGGCCAAAATCACCCACAGATAGAATTTAAATGTGTTGACAAGCCTTACGGAGGCCAAGGCTATTCCGCGCCTCTGATGGTCAACTAGCAGCCATGCGCACCCACGTCACATCACTGGCTTACACAGACGGGTTGACAACCAAAACATCCGCATTGAAGCCCTTACCTCACCTAGTTAGTTGGGTTGGGCAAAAGGTTCGAAGCCAATGCGCATAAACGGCAATTTGCATAAGATCCAAATCCAAGAATAAAAATAAATAGAGGGGGAAACCGCTGAATAAAAAAACTTGGTTCTGTAAATGTTTTGAAGAAATGGTTCACTAGAACGAGCGCAATTATAGATGCTACTCGTGGACATGGGTCCCCTTCGAGAGGTATCTTGTTTCTCCTCTTCCCCTCGCGCCTCAGTTTCGCTTCTTCCCATATTTCCGCTTTCTTAAGTCAAAAAAGAAGCACATTTAACACACATAGGAGAAAAAAATGATAGGTGCATCAGAGGGCGTGACAGAATGGTTGTTTAGTCACGAACTGACAGGCCATTTTTTTTCGGAAGCAAAAGTGGAAATGGCAGATGCAGTGTCACTTTTCGTTATTGCCTGCTGATTGAATCACATCACCTCATACAACTGAATGTTGACAGCTTCAATGCCTTGACTTCAAGTCCAACATGGTGGGGGGATACGAAACTTAAGTTATAAATACACACAGCTATGAAAACACCCATTAATTGAAGGGATGGAAATTTAGAAAATCAGTCGATTTTCAAAAATAGCCCATGAAGCAGCACAACAATGGTGAAGGTAGATCCAGTAGGTAAGAGATCAACGAAGTGATGAATGAGATGAGAGGTTGGCATCACATCAACGAAAATACCTTTTCTTCTTCAGAGAAAAGGAAGTGCTTCCCTCATATGCTCCTGCCATTTGTGGATTATTTCCTGCGCTGCTGTTCTTGGGTTGCCAGTTTTCCATCAATGCCACTTGACAGGGTGTACAATGTATGACACCAAAAAGAGATCAACTTCGCTCAGTATTTTGAAAGTACCAAAACGAGTAAAATGTGCCTTCTGTTATTTGAACCTCTTAAACCGTGTCATCATGCGGATGCTATTTCATTTCACTTCGAGATTTCACATGGATCTCTAATCCGTATCTTGTACGTATTTTAACAATTCAAATACTCCCGCCCAACCTTCAGGTATTTACACGAATCAGAAATGACCTCATTCATAGGAAGTCCAGGTAAATTCCTAAATGCTACCCGTCATTTCAAAAGTTACAACACCTTCCGGTTTCCTGCGTATCATTTTTCCCTTGTGATCGACTCTACTAATTATTGTAAAGAAGACATCCATGGGTCAATCGTCTCGTACCCTTCCAATTCAACAGTTTTCTATATTCTTACTGGCTCTGATGCATTTCACTCCTATCCTACCATTAATCCACCGGCTTTTGAATTTGATAGATTATGTTAAAAATTCAAGGCACGTAAACCACCACGTTATTCCCTCCGACACCCCTTCATTTGTTTATACATCATCGGAGACAATTTACTGAGTTGTGTATACTACACCGATATCGGAGACAGAAGCTAAGAGCAGAATGCACGCACTTTAGCAATGGAGCCTGTCCCCTTCAGCTCTTATATCAAATGAGGGAGCGCCAACTTCATCCAATGCTTTGATGCGAGAACACAAGCTACTTCGTGGGGCTGTGAGATGCTCGTGCTAATGACATCAACCTCCCGGCTTCCGGCACGATTAAGGGTTGACAAATGCCAACGAATATCGACTCGTATCCCCGTAGTTGCTTTTATTTTGAGGAAAAAGAGCTGACACATCGAATACTTTTCCTGCCTTCCCGGTCCTTCATTGGCCGAATCTGCTAATCAGTAAAGTCAATTTAAAATTGGCAGGCCCTAGCACCCACTTTTCTGACAAGAAAGATCCCATGAGATGTTAAATTATTCAATTCACTAGTGGTTAATTTCGAATCCCAGCACAACAAAACATCCTCACACACACACAGGCTAATGCGATTGTCCTGAGCGCCTTTATACCTATGCTGCATATGCTGTTGGGGTTATGGTGGGCAGGTTTCACCGTTTCGTTCCGGGGTGTGCATATCACATTTCAGTAGATTGACCAATTGGCCAATCAACTGCCCGGACTAATTCCCACCGTAGCCTTACACCGACTAATGGGGGTTATTTCAGGCGACAGGTGAATTAAAATTAGAAGCTTTTTGCGCACCAAATAGTTTGAATTTATCATCTTATTTAAGGTAAGATGTTGGAAGAAAGTGGCAAACTAAATTGAAGTTCGATTGTACGACCGAAGAAAACAATGCCTCAGAGACCAAGAGGAATCTTGCACTAGCAAAGACATGCGTGCAGCCTAGGCGAAGGTGGAAAATTTTCCCACTATCATGAAATCTGTCAGAATCTTTGCTCGTCCAACCTAGCATTCAGCATACAGATGTCCAAAACCACTCAGTTTACTGTAGGACAGCTTTCTTAGTTAAAAAGGCAAAATGGAAGTCATTTATTTTATTTCACTGCAAAAATGTGATTTAAATTACGAATACTATCCCAACAGATTCATCGCAATCTATCATTTATGTTCACACTCATGTATTCCACTCGTAGACAGTTACGCTCTCAAAATCATCAGAGTAGAATTCCAATTTGTAGCAATATTTGTCCGGCAGTTTAATTTATCGTTCCACTTCACTTCAGGCTTTTGAGCAAACCAAGTTGCGCCTTTCAAGGTGTAGGGTAAGTGAATGCAGAAACCCCCCTAGAGGGAATGCCGTGCCTATGCAAAGGTTTTTTGCTACTCGCTTATGGTATCCTTTCATGAGCAGATGTTAGACACTGACCATTAGCCTGAATTAAAAAGGAAAAGGGAAAGAAATCAGCAACTGAGTCTGTGGGAAACCTAACTCTTCAAATCCATTTGTCAGTATGTTATTATGTCCCCAGACTAATCAAAAGCTATGATTCTCATGAAGTAACTAAACCTTCCTTGAACGGTTTGAGAACGGCTCGTTTTTGCACATCGACGTACTAGGATTAAGGTAAGCAAACGAACACGTGAGAAAGTTCAAACAAAACAGGTACTTCTGCTTCTACAGATTCCCGCGAAAACGCAAGTTGGCAATGACGACAGGCATGTTCTATCACCACCATCAATAGTCGACGTTATTTAAGTTGGCAGCTGATATTGATGGAAATGTGAGGGACGATAAACAAAGTAAAATGTCAGCAAAGACCTGAAACTACGGGCATCAACTTGAACAGAAAGCTTCAGGCATAATCCAGTAATGATAGTTAAATGAGACACGATTCACACGCAGCCGACCGTAATGCTTCCATTTCCAGCCCATAAGACGGTAGAAATTGCTAAGAAAACAACCAGGGAGTGGAACATCTGGTCCAGTACCCTTGATCTAGACATAACTTGAGTATATCGAAATTGTGGCAACCTTAAACGCAATCGTTCAAACGAATCCACTCACCCCAGGACTGCCAGCACATCCAAGACCGGCGGAAGCCGGTTGTGGGGGCATCACCGGTGGGGGATGCATTCGCGGGACTCCATCAGCATCCGGAGAGTGCAGTGTGGCGACGGAATCAGTGTGCCCAAGGAGACCCCCACCTTCACCTCCATTCGTAGATGTCGAGGTGATGCTCAACGTGGAAGGCGCCTGCGCGACGGCGAAGGAGAGAGCAGCAGAGCCAGTAGCGATGGTTGGGTCCAAGAGAAGATTACCATTAGTGGAGGTGGTGGAGCCAGGGTTCTGCGAAGCTGTCGTGGAGGCACCACCAGCCTTGACGAGGGGAGTGGAGCGCAGACGAAAGGCACCTTCGGCGCCGGTGGATGCAGAAGGCTCGGGAGCAATGACCGCTGAGTGTGCGGCTTGGATCTCCCTTAGAGCCTCCTCTAGTGGTCCCATTTCCGCCAACACGTTCAGGTGGGCGTCCTTAAGCGGGCAAAAAATAGGCCATCGTGAGGAAATGTGCCGATAACCATAATCGTTCAACGACGTGCTTATAATGACACTACGAGAAATGTTGACTAGGCTTTTGACTTTGTGCGACAAATTCCGTCTAGACGTTAAGAGACCAAGACTCTCGTAGAACTGAGAATTCGAAAAAAAAGTTGCTGTGACGGATGCTGAGACTTTCAAAAGGCGATCCAGAAAAGAAAAGGACATTAATTGATAGTCAGTTCAAGAAGGGAGAGAATCTAGCTGCAAAAGCAGCTAAAAAAGTTTAACCAAAGGCCACGAAAGAACCTCGGACTTGGTAATATGAGTAGCAAAGACAAGGTTCTACTTGGTAAGAGTAAGCAGCTGAAATTCAAAGAGGCTGGAAACGCGTATGGGTGCGGGGATAGAGGCGTGTTTATTTCCGACTAGAAACATTAAACACTAAATTTGCACATTTTGAGATGAAAGTGAACGTGCTGAAAGCCCCAAAGAATTACAAGACGAAGTGACCGAAGGTTTTAAGTGAAGAAAAGGACCCTTGATAAAACCAGATAGTAGTAATTGAAAAAGAAGTTTTGAATCATGCTGAGATGAAGCCAATCCAACAAAGGGATGCTTAAATTAGCCAGTTTAGTAAAACAAAGATCAGAGAAGACTTATTCAGCAGCATTGAGTATTTAGCCACTAGGAGGTGGGCAAAGTCCTTGGGAGTCACCAAAACAATAGATTCAGACAAATACCGTAGCAAAAGAAATGAGTGGATAATGATGTTGACTTTCACTCTAACTAATGAACAATGGACATTTCAAAGTTCTAGACAAGAATGAAGTGGAGTGGGAAACAATGGGAGTCAATTCCTAAAAGGCTCAATGTAAAGTCATGAGAAAATCCCCAGCTTCTAATCAAAGCACGTTGGATAGTACAAAACGATAAGCCATACAAGACAGATTGCATTTGAGGGAACCACCATAGAGGTGAATTAATTTACCGCTTCATTAAAAAATGACTCAACAACTTGGGAGAAGACATTTCAAATCCCTGGACAGAGAAGAAAACGTTTGCCGGAAACGATGAATTAGAACGCTCCAAGAGGCAAAAGTAAAGTCAAAAAAAAACCTGAAATTTGAAAATAAGATTGCTAAGGCAATTTGCACTGCAAGACACTCAGTTATCGGAAAGTAAGCAGCACAGTTCGGAAGAGCACATAATCAGTCACATTCCATTACAGAGCCAAAGAAAAGTAACCACTCAATTCAAATATCACACGACTGAAATCCCATGCTTCTCAGCACAAATGGTTTAGGATGAAGGAAAGAATTTTACTGAAAAATTGCTAAGGTAAAACGCTAACATAAGCTTGTAGGATTTTGTTGAATGAGTAGATATTGGCAAGGTCGGTATAGGCAAAGAGAGAGCTTATCCAGTTACAAACGAGGTGAGAATATCGTTAATGGGTTGGCCACTCCAAGTAAACAAGGCAAAGCAACATTTACTGACGGGAAAAGTGGATTTTGAGATAACTGGTTAAGGAGAGCATTTTTACCGCCTGCATTTGTCTCCCTCGGGAATGTGTTAAATTATTTATGCAACAGGACTTTAAAAAATACAGCGGGTAAAGAGTCTGGTTGTATGCCACAGTAAAATGGCATCAGTTCCATGAATTTAAAGAAATTGTCATAAAATAGCATAAATTTGTTCAAAAAAACCTAAAAGTTATGCAGTAAGTAAACCAAAGCGTTTAATGGACCAAAAGCATGGATGGCATGACCAGAGGAAATTCAAGAAGGCTGAGAAGAAAATATCAGCATTGAAACAAATCGTTTTACAAGAACTAAAATAGAGAGAAACAGACATGACTCTTCCAATGTGACCCAAATAGCAAAACCCAATAAACAGTTGTGATGGTGTACTTATGGCTTCTCGATGCCAACGTCGCCTTGTTTTCGGGCTGACAATTCCGTCGGGCACTCGATTGAAGTGCCTTGCAGCAAAGTCAGCAAAGGAAGTCAAGACTCAATCGTAAACCAGACTTTAAACACGATTAAGGGCTTAAAAAGCTAGTAGAAGGGTTTCGCTTGATCCTCGGAAATACTTTCTATAAACACAAGCACACAACATTGGCTATCCCTCGAACAATTCACTTCACACTATTAGGGCACGTACCGCTACGGCCCCAGGCGGGTGTGGGTGTTGTGAGTTGGTGTGGCACATTGCAGACAGAACGATTCACCGCTCACTTTCCGAAGACCAAATGACAACCGCGACTGAGGTCTTTCTACTCGATACAGTCCAGAAACACCTCATATCGCCTAGCTTATCTGTAAAATTTGCACTTTAGGTAGGGGCAGAAAAGAGATGGGGACATACCACCTCATCACGCGTCTTTCCTTAATTCGAATTTCTTCACACCTCCCTAACATTTGACAATCATGTGCGAGATAAAAGTGAAGTACAAACAACGGCAGTCAAAAACCTTGCAAAACAAAATTCAAAAGCCGAAGTTTTGTTGGATAAGAAGGATGGGTTTTAAAAGAAGTAGAACCGCTTAAGAAGCTTTCAACAGTTATGCATTTTTGATTGTAAGAAAAAAGACACGAATCGACATGGCTATCTCATGCATCAGATTTATTCAAATTCACAATAAGATGCATTTTAAATAAATGGAAAAAAATTCTCATGAATAAAGCAGTACGAAAGAGGCAAATAGAAAGGCAACCTCTCAGCCTGCATTGGGGACCCTAAAAATATCTACTTTCTTCGCTAAGAACTAGCTACGCATTCGTCGATGAAATATAGCAGTGGATTTGACCATCGCCTGAGAATTAGGCAAAGAAGCGTCCACAGCTTCTCCTCACATCTCGTTGCGCCACTGGTTAGTGTGTTAAAAATTTTACTCAAAATGCAACAACAATAAAGTCGCCAAATACATGTACAGGAGGGAGGCAGAGCATTTATGTGCGGACACAGCAGGCAACTGTGGAGGAGAACCAACTCAAGCAAACTGTTCCACTTGTCTATCGCAGAAGAATTAGATAATTATCACACAGACAGAAGGATGAATTCACCAATGACCGTCACAACCGGTAAAGCAGTCAAAGGAGCTGCTGACTGAGGCATAAGGTGGAAAAAGTCGGAGTTGTTGCTGATGGCGATGGCGAAAGACGCAGGCGCACGCGTGCACACACATGCACACGGTGGAAAGGTCAGGTTGAATTAGGAAAGGCCACGATGTGTAGCAATTCGGCTACGAAGCGAGGCGGAACGAGTAGTAAAAATGAAGCGATCGGAGAGGACGACTAGAAGAATAGTCACAAGAGTTCGTGGAAAGCAATACAAATTGCATGCGTAGAAATATGGGTTTTGTGTTGGAAGTATTAGTCCCATTGAACAACATCCAATGCCAGTGGGAATGGAACAAAGTACGAAGTTAGAAAAAAGGGTAACCTCGAGAGAAATGAGAGGACACGATTCTTCCAGAACGAGTGCATGCAAAGAAACTCAACCGCAGCAGTGACATCAGTGAGTTATTAATGGTAAGGGAGTGAACAGAGGAGCGGAAATAGAGCAGATGGTGTGAATGGGAAGACGTGAAGCCGCACATTTTACACCGATAAAAAGTTCATCGCCAACAGTTCCTCCTTCGGACTATCTAAGAGCAAGGTACCACCATTTCTTTCGTCTGCCAGATGCAATCGAATGCCGGTAAAAATGGAGAATGAAGAGTTATTTTAACTTGTGTACAACAGTATTTAATGCCCGAAACACTACACCAATGCCTAACAGAGGCTGACGCCAGCCAAATTGGGACAGATGGAGAAAAGAACTTACTGACAGATGGATGCCACAAGAAATGGTCTCAGAGACAGACAGTATCACTGAGCAGTTTCCTTTTCCTTCCTTCCCTAGACTATCCAATTATTCAGCGCAAAGCAGTTTATTTCTCAGCTTTAAATGAATTTCGTAAGCTTCTACGACCAATTGCTCCTACCGGAACACAAATAATCTCTGTATTTATTGAAAGATCGTTCACCGGGGCCTAACAACAAATGATGGTCTGAATAAGGAGCAGAGATTACGAAGAAAAGTGAAAGGTAAGCTCTAAACCACATAGAAGGTGATTCCTTTTGACTGCAAAAGACTGGGACATAAAATTTAATGTCTGCATCAGTCGACAAACGGGACAAGAGTGGGTGCAAAAGACTACAGACTCGTAAGGGAAAAAATTAGAGGCTAAGCAAGAGTGGTGTTAACGATTTTAGACAAAGCTGTTTTCATGGTCATCTACCTTCCAGCTTAACAATAAGAATGCTCCAGTTGAAATCAACCGTTTTGGTTAGCAAGTAAAAGAAAGACTTGAGTGAAACCGTGAGTAGAAAAACGAATCGAGTGGAGGAGAGTAAATAAGAAGTCCACCTACCACTGGTTTTAGTTGGGGCCATGAATCAGTGACAAAGCAAAGACCACCTCTGGAAGCCTATAACTTTAGTCGAGTAATAAATTAGCTGATTTGAGAATAAAGAAATGAGAGACGTAACGAATAACTCAAGCAGGAGTCTCAAATTATTACGGATCTCAATCCATACCTATCAGTACATTCATCTCTACTTAAGTATCCTACAACTATGGGTAGAGGGCGCCAACATGGACAGAGTTAACCTATTCACTTCTTCAATGAGTGATTGGACGATTGAAAGTAAACTTCAGACATTATAAAAAGGCCGAAGAACGGTGTATCTAGGCTCACAATCGACTAGAAACCTTATTTTTCCCCTAAACTGCAGAATTAAATGGGGTAGAGGCTTGAAAAATAGAAGGATAGAAAACTTGGACAAATAATAATGGTCTGAAAAAATGTATTTTCAAATTTTTATTGATTAAAAAAGGCACCGGGAACGACTGCTTTTGTACTGCAAAAGGTCACCTCAATCAGTTGTTCCCCACTTTGGCACTGAAACTGTAGGCACTTAATGGCAGCCAGGAAGTTCGGCTACTTTTACATCTCCTGAGAGAACACTTCGCTAGAGTTGCAACATTCCCAAGTGTCAGATCCGACTTGCCAATGAACAAGCATGGTATTTTCGTTTCTGTAAGACAATTCTTGAGGAAAACAAAGTGCAAGCCACTTTTGGGGAACTGCTGGTTTGAACCGAACGTGTTGTACAGAAATCACCGGGAATATGCTTGAAGGGAGGAATTGCCTCACATAGCAAGCACTATTCTCCACGGAACAAATCGACCTGTTCATGCTAGTCGGTAGTAAAAAACTTTTACATGCTGCGTCTTATTTTTCACCAAAAGGAGCAACAGATTTTTAGCTTGATTCAAATACGACAACCCTAATGAGGCACATAAATCTAACCCTGCTGCTGAAATGAGGGCCCAGGCAGTGTACTTGAAAATGGGGTCTAAAATTACAACTCCCGACTAATAACAGTCCAAAACGACACTCAAATTCCGCATAGAATTGCAAAAGGCATTGCTGCAAGTTTTATTTAGTTACTTAGGTACTCCAAAATCGTCTCGAACTTGCGCCAAACCGGCGATCTGTTTGGTAATGCAACATGACGGGTTTTGTGCCATTGGTTAGCTGAGTTAGGAGGGATTGAAACCTAAACAGTGGAGCTGGTTTCCAAAGTGAAACTTTTACATTCCAGAACACCTAAAAGGCGAGGAAAGTCGACCTTCGTATGAATATGCTAGATAAATTGCAAATCTATCGCACTTAAACCCCAGTTTGTCGCTGGGATCACCCATGTAATTATGGTCCTCCTGGTACTAAAGCCTCCACCAACTTGATAAACAATCGGACCAAGTAGTATCGCAATAAAATGGGACAAAGAAGATACAGAATGTCCCCACCTGCAAAAAATTACGCAGTTTTGAAACCTAGACCATCAAAGGTCTAAACAGAACATGTCTCTCAACGGATGCAAGAATTGATATTCCTCCAAAACTTCGAAGGAAAAAGTATCAAGCGTTAGAATAGAGAGCAGTGGACAAAATTAGATGACCTTGGAAATGTTCTGTAGGGCGGAAAGGGGTCCACACAGGCCATTTGAGTGAAGACCAGTTTTACTACAGGCACAAGAAATCCACTCACAACGGAAACATTCCAAACTTTAAAGTAAATCCTCTCAATGAGTTTATTCAGAAGAAAAAGGCGATACCGGTGAGGAAGACTTAAGATGTACCTCCATTATCAAAAGTAAGCCTTTTCCAGTGAAGCAAAACCGTTATCGGTTCTTCATTTGTCTTTTACCTAGTTTCAATCCAGTCATCCGCCCGTGTGATGGGATGATTTGGACATTGACAACTAGGGGGGACGCCTTAAACATGACAGAGACGGTGTACCATGCCGTCAGATAGTCTTAGTTCATCCATGTCACGGATGGCGATCTAATAAGGGCAAAAAATAACACCAAGACATTGAAGGAACACATTTTTCAGTTATCTAACGGCTGACAATTCATGTCAAATGGAATTTCATCCCAGTCAACGCTCCGGAAGTGAATGGAGGAGGAGCAGGACAGACTGGCGAATTGACAGAAATGAATCACCAAAATTGCCTCATTAAACTTTAATCCCTCAATAAGGTCTCGTTGAAATCTTTCTGCTTTACTGATAGCCAGCGTCAACAATATTTCATGAATTACTTATTTTTGCAAGAACCCTGCGAAAGACAGAGACTGTGTCGAATGGGGATACGTCTTTCAGGGGAAGCTCTAATCAACTCTTGGAGCTCATCATCTAAAGATGATCTTAAACGATCGGCTATTAACAACCAAACAGCAGCTGAACAAGTAATTCAAATAGCTGTTATCCAGTAAAAGAGAACTGAGAAGAGGCTACCTGTCCCCAGGCGACTCTAGGTAAAATGAACAACAGACGGCAAGCTCAAATGGGCCCAAATCGAGTTAATAAAATTGAAGCGTTTTGGTAAACTTACCCACAAGCAAATACACTACCGAATTTGGCACTTAGGTACTAGAAGCTCAAGACAGTTGCGTCAGGCTACTTTAAGAAGGAATGGCCTAATCAGGTGGCAGAGAGGTCAATGTCACCAAAGCGAAACATTACGAAAGCGTGAAATTACGAGAAGAGGGTTGAGGCAAGTGGAGAGTTCAGCAAAGCGTCGACGCTCCTCCACGGCGACAGCCTCAAGGCAACGCTGCTCAAGGTGTTCCAGGGCACGCTGTTTACAAGCGAGGTCGTGCTGGGCGAAGTTAATTTGCACGTTAGGAGCCTCGAAATCGTCTTTCTCAAAGGCCGCTGTCACTCCACCGCGCTCCTGCTATTCAAAAGAGGGAAAAGAAAAAAAAATGAGCAAGACAACCACTTAGGTTATCATTTCGACTTTCACAGGAAAGAAATGCATACCTTATAACGTCTTTAGTTGTGAAAAGTATTAATTCCGGATTTTCAGTCATTTCATGATAGATCTAACTCGCCTACAGTCATTTGGCTTACGGCAACCTCTGAAAGTGCCATTTTTGCTTCTAACTGTTGATTCCCCCTATTCTATACAATAAAAGGCTTGTTTTTTGAACCATAGGTCTTTAAATAAGCGACCTTGTTTAGCAATGTAGAGTGTTCGTCAGTTCAAGCTCAGTCTACCGTATCAACTCCAACGCCTATCAGCCCCCTCTTTGCTACATGAGCGACAAAGCAGCAAGTTACGTGATTAGATCGCATGCGATATTATGTGGTGAAGGTGACTATTTGAATCCCACCAGTCAGCATGGCAAAGTAATGATGTACCAACCATGACTGCAATCCCCTCCTACCCACCTTTATGTTAATGCCGAACATCAGGTGTTGTAACGAGTCATTATTATATTGCGAATCACTTTTAATTACGCATGATATTGCGTGGACCTCTTGCCACTCAGTCTTCTTACACTATTTCAATGTTGTGAAATGCTTTACTTGTTTAACTCATGGTTTTGGTAGAGGAGCCACCTGGATGCTCTGTCATCGCACCATAAATGATGCCAGTGGTCCCAAGTCT